>JADOBS010302587.1:0-14636 GCA_015708375.1 Cydonia oblonga | reverse complement strand
TTTTTTTTTTTTGTGTTGAACGTGATACATTGCATTGGAGATGCAATTTTGACTTTCTGAGAATGATCTTCTCCAAATTCAAAGGCTTTTGTTGTTTTCTGTCAATCAGGTACGCTTAAAATAAAGTAAGATATTTGAAGCGATCTTGAAGCATGAAACATTACCCATGATGCATGAACCCCCCTATGTTTATATTTTCCTTCCGATATATATGTAGTATATGTTCATATATTTGTCAATATATATATATATATATATATATATATTTCATGCATTACGCAATTATAAATCACTGTGTGGAATATGTGAGTCAAAGTATTTTCATAAATTAGAAGCAATTAGAGTTTTAAACCCTAGGTTTGAAAAAAAAAATTGGGTAATTTTTTTAGCACCACTATGGCGACAGACCTTGGGACACCGATTTGGACCTGGCGCAACTCTCTAGGCTTGTTGCTTTCCCTCAACATTCAACCAAGCCTTTGTCCAAAACCCGACCCACAACCCGCATGACTGAAGCCAGGTTGGGCTTGTCACTATCACGGGCTTGAAGCCCCAGCCCGTTTGCACCAGTTTTTTGGATAATTGGATAGGTTCTCTGCCACGGCCCGCTTACTGCTGGGCCATGGCCTCACCCCGGCCCACATGCTGCAACCTTCTTGGTTGCAGGGCCTATGCCATATCCCATTGAACTTGGCCCTAGCATGCGGCTGGGCCTCGTGTGACCTAAAACTTGCAAGCCAACCTTGCTGAGCTTGCCTCCCTATGTGAACCCAAGGTCAGCAATTTGATGGGCCTAACCCCTGCCCCTTCAGCCCTAATCAAGCCAACACTTGTTGCTAGGCTTCAAAACCCTAGGCCTGGGGCCTGAAGCCACCCCATGGGCTGCTATTGCAGCCACACCCGAGCCCTTTTACTCACAGCACCCAACCTGAATTTTTGGGCTATGGTATTTTTGGCCCAATGCTCTTATTTAGCATTTTTAAATAATTATAACCCCAATGTTATTATTATTTTTGCTTCTACAATCGACCCTATATGGCCCGATTTGTTGAATAAATTAAAAGTGACCTGTAGTCCATTAATCTAATAATGAATCCAAAATTATTGACCTGAAGATCACTTTTGGACATTAACGATTCAATAATTTATTTTTATACTTTGAATCATTGACATACTTTGGTAGTAACGAAGCTCTCACACTTGAGTTCCCAAAGAACCTCAAATCCACTACACTTAGTTGTATATTGCATTCTATGTTCTTGCAGGAACTTCTCTTTTATGAACTAAATGATCATGAACTAAATTGAACCTGTAGTTTCAAATTTAATGTCTTTGAAACTCGAAGTTTTCATAAAACAATACACCCATGAAAACCTGATGTTTTTCATGAAAACCATGTCTTAGAACTCGAATTTCTAACTTTGATGCTTATAGATGATTCATTCCCATAACACCAATCATAATCTTGTTCCTCAAATCAATGGATTGTCGAACTGTCACAAGTTCGATTTCCTTTATTTGGACGTTTCTTATAAAAACCACTTAATGTGGGGTACAAAACGTGAATCTCCACTTGACTATCAAGAAGCTGAGAAACCATTGACGTCAAAAATGGTATGGAATAGCTGAATGAGCCTCTGCCATGATCTTCATTCGAAGACTTATGCACAAAGCATAACAAACGGAAGTACATCCTGAACGAGGATTCCATAGCTCTTTGGCTATCTTCTACGAGTTGTCTAATCATGAAAAATATTGCCTAAAGCACACCATGATTATGTCCATGAATGAGTACACTTCTAAAGTTTATAAATCCGATCGAATTTTGACTAGAGAATACTTTTTTCGTCCTTCCATGTTTCTAACTTGCGCTTGAAGCAGCAGTGTAGAAAACAGAAGTTTACTAAATTCTCAAATCTAATTACTACCATAACCATATGGTAGAATCAGGGCCTGCCAAGGTTCTCAAATCTGATCCTTGGCACCTAAGACCTAAAACTTCAAGAATGAGGAAAAATATTCCCGAACCTTAACCCTGCAGAATCTACCTCCATCTCAATGGAATAGATTAATGGTTACACACCGGTTCGTGCCCCTGCCAATGTTGTTGAGGAGTACCATTCTTGTAGTCAATATATGAGATTGATTTTGCTCCACCGAACATCATTGGAAGAGCAGAATTTTGACATGGATGGCCTTGTTGGCCGAATCCCCTTAGTAAACCATTTACTTTGTGAACATTTTTCCATGTTCTTGGATTCAAGTTTGGTGTATATTTTACTTATGGATAATCTTATTGATATTGTCCTCGAATATGAGGTAATTGAATCATGTTGTGTAATACATGTGATTGATTCAATTAAACACGTGATTAGGTAGGAATGTAGGGAAGTTAGTTGTCTGGATGAATGCGTACTACGCACACTAACTTTACACCTAAATCACATCTCTTGCAGCGACTTCATGTCTATCCTACCTAATTAAAAGCATTGGCACGCTCCTCATTGTCTGAATGGTATTGTATCACCATTTTAAGGGACCTTAAATTCTCCCTAGCATTGAGTTTTTAAGGATATTCGAGATGAGAATGATCATAAATGAAACTACCGAAGAAAATAGAGTGGAATATCTTTGCACCACCTCCAAAAATGAGCTTAAAGCTTTGATTTGGGGCCAATGGGTTATCTCCCAACTGGGGATACACCACATGTGGCCGGCCTGGAGCCTGGTGATTGAGCAATTTACTTGCTTTGACACGACCTTTTGGGATACTTAGGTCAAACAATGATGCTACTACGCATCTCTTTATCTGAAGTAAGGATACTGTGCCTACAAGCACACTTTGCCAAGCATGCTCAGTAGGGAAATTGATTTTCTATATCATTCCTCGCAAAGATACGACACAACTCTCTTTTCACAGTGGATTCAAGGGAATATATGTGGACTAATCTAACCAAAACGCGGACCATATAAATACTTATGGTTTTGGTTAATGAATCGAAAAACTGGTCACATGTTTGTCCGCACACATTCTTACTAAACCTCATGGCCGATTAAGGGTTCACCACCTTACTTATCCCTTAAGGTTTGGGAGACTAGATAATGCCGGAGAGTTTATTTCGACAATTTTCGATAAAGTATTGCATGTGTTTTGGGTTTATAATTGAACATCGAATTCCCATGTTCATCGCAAATAGCCTCGCCTAGTGATCATAAAGCGTAATTTAAATGATCGCTCAGATTTTGGTGAACATACCAATTTTTCGATTTCTGCCTAGGGCTATGCAATCCTTGTACGCAGTTATGTTGGTCCACCATTGAGGCTCATTGCCACCCAACCTATATAACGTTACAATTGGTTACTGGGTACAAACCTGATGATTTTCATATTTACGTATTTGGGTGTGAATTCCATGTGCCAAGTTATGTCGCCGCAACGTACCACCATGGGTCCTTAAAGAAGCATGTGTATCTTTTGTGGATCATGATTCTCCTTCACACTAGTTCTCTTTGAGCCCTTGCACGTGATCTCTTTACCGCTCATTTGTGGGTTGTCACTTTAATGAGATAGTCTTCCCGTAGTTAGGGGGAGATAAGAACATCAAAGTTCCTGTAGAACGACGTGAATTTACGTGGACGTTGCCCACTATATCTCATCTTGATCCCTATACCGCACAAGTGTGATAAGCAAGTGCGATGAATTCTAGCTTTCAGAATGTTGCTCCAGACGCATTCCTCTGATCTAGCTAAAATGACGAGATCATATACCAGCTGTAAACATGCCAGCAAGCATATACGTACTTAACGGACATTGAGTCCACATCCCTGGAGGGTGTGTCGCCCCTGTTGGATGGCTTGGATACTCCTGTTGGATGGTCTGGTACACTGGCAGACAACCAATCAATCTGTCTTGGCCTAGAGCATGACAAATCACTCGGTTTGTAGGTTTCACTTCCCTAGAAAAGGAAGACACGACACAAAAACGAATCTATACTTGATCGCTATCTCAAATCATTTCTATCTCATGAGATTAATCCAAATTACTCCCGAGACTTGAAGTTATTAGTCCATTATACTAGTTTGGATGAGAAATAAGATTACCATTGATGATGTTTTCACTTATATGGTAACTACCGACATAAATGAAAAACGACGATATCGAACTGTGTTCCGTTAATTAAGTGACAACGTAGAACTGATTGGACAACTGAAATTACAATCCAGGTCAAATTCCTTACCAAAGTGTGTTTTGGACCTATCATTCCTACAATGCCCAAGGTAACCCTGTTATGTTACAAATGGGAAAAGAAGCGTTATAAGATGAATGAAATAGTACGATATGATGCACGCTTTAAGGCGTAAGGTTTCTCTCAAAACGTCATGTGATAACTGTGGTTAGTGTTTCTCCATGGGGATACAGATACAAAGATTTACATGAACTGGTTTAAATAGTTCCAAAACCACGGAACACCATCTTAACTTGTTTGAGGCGTTCACTTACAAACCGACGAATGTGGTATACCCGTCTAAGTGATTATTTGATTAGTCAGGGATGAATTATGCCATTGTGTGTTAAACTATGAAGTCTTATTCTGAATTGCTAAAGTTACAGTTTATGTCGTTGACACGAATCTCACTATGACTCTAGAAGAGCTTGAGAAAACTGCCTCGCACCTGAAGATGGAATTTGAGATGAAAGATCTTGGGAAAACTCGTTTATACCTTGACCTGAAGTTGAAGCATTGTTCTGACGATATTTTGGTCTACCAGTCAAACTACACCCTGAAGGTGTAACCTTTAAGTATACCTTTGATCTTTCATACGTTATATGCAAATGAGACCCTTGAAGAGGTTATGGAATCTGAAATTCCATATCTAAGTTCAACTTTGCGCTTCATTGTACTTAGCTCATTGTATTTAGATAGGATATCTCTTTCGTTGTTGATCTTGGTAAAGATGTAGTACTGCACCTACACTGAATTGGTATTAAAGATGTACCCTGAAGGTACTACGAGGGTAAATCCCAACACATCTCAAGCAGATCCAACCTCCCTAATCCTCGAAATGATGTTTTCCTTGTTTGTTATGCTGACGCTTATTACTTATCAAACCCGCACAAAGCAAAATCCCCTATATGGTTATGTCTTTACCATTAGGGATATCGTAATATCTTGGAAAGTCCACGATATGACCTTAGTTGCGAAATCTTCAAAACGTTCCAAGACTCACCTCACTTCACTACGCCACAAGTGAGACATGGTTATGAGTTCTTGTTGAGCATATTTGAAGTACTTGTTATTTTCCATCCATCGTTAAGTCCCGACGAAGATCAATGAAGATTATGCCGCATGTATCAAACCCGACCAAGACATGATACATCAACAAAGTCAACGCCAAGACATATTGTGTCTACATCTACATCAACAAAGCATCAAGAGATTGAAGTCATGCAAGCCGATCCTAGACAACCTTGCCGACCTTTACACGATGTCACTGCCGAAGTAAATGTTCCAAAAGCTTGTCAGAGGAATTGGTATGCCTAACTATTCATATGTGATGCTTGTAGTTCTCATTTGAAAGTTATGTCAAACTCATGGGGAGTATCCAGAAGTATACTCACTTGATCTTAATGTACTCTTTTTCCCTGCGATTAGGAGCATTTTTCCCACTGGGTTTTTGCTATCTAACAAGGTTTTAATGAGGCACCCATCCTGAGCTGATCATACCCTTGTGAGCTCTTCTACTTGCGTCCAAAAGATCTTTAGTTTTGAATTAATGCAACTTCTCACTCTTCTCCTTAGTCTACGGGTTTTTCTCCCACCTTGGGTTTTACCATAGTGAGGTTTTGTGAGTTTTACTTTTTATGCATTCTTCCGTCAATTTGAGACTCACATTCACTCATTGTGCCGAGACTTTATCAATTATACTTGCTTCATCGCTGAAGACCTGATGTGGCATTTTTGGATGCAAATTTTTGGCATCTTCAGTCTTGACGAAAATGCACCTGCAAAACAATCAACACCTTTGATCAAAGACCTAAGCCTCACGCGCCCACGAGGTTGGGGGGGGGGGGTTAGGTCAACAGATCTTAGATCCCTAAGTTAGTTTCTTTGAGAGAGTAAAGTGTTTAGGCTTTTTAGGGTTGCAAAAAACTCTTTAAAATTTGTAGAATATGGGGTATTTATAGGGATAGGACCAGCCATATAGGGTTTAATGGAGAAATACTCTCTAAATATTCCCAAGATATTTAATAGGAGATAATATCTTGAGATAATAGGGTAATAATCCTTAATTGATTTAAATTATGATGACTTACTTGATTGGAGTCAACCTTTAATTGGGAATGTATTAAAGATAGGATTTGGGTAATTAATCCTTATCTTTAATTCTTTGTCATGGGCAGGTAAGCTGCAGGCAGTTGTGTTCAGCTGTTAAGTCCTTCAGAGATGTGAGTTACATGTGGAAGAACTTGAGAAACCTGCCCATTTATTAAGGGCAATCTTGTCCTTCTTGAATAAAAGTCCACGTGTCACCTTTAGAATTTTTAGGATTATTTTAGGCTCCACAAATGCCCCCACACCTACTGTGCCACTCGCATGGAAAAGGCAGTATGTGTAGAAATCCCAACTTGCTTGGGCTTGTAGAGTTGTTTCCCAATTTGAACTTGATCTTCTTTCTTGATTTGGGGATAGACTTCTTCTAGGAAAAAGAAAAATAATTGGCCCCAATACTCATTTAACTCTGCCTTAAGCAGGGGATTAAATAAATTTGGAGAACAATCATTGTTCCAACAAGAAAGAGAAGCCAAAGGAAATTTTTATTCCTCTTCCCCTAGCGTTCTTCTTTTCTTGCCCTTGCAAATAGTCGTTTCTCGTTGTAGTTCTTCTTCTCCGTGCCGCACCAAGGTAAACAAGATTTGAATTTTTTTCTTGAATTTTTTTGGAGTCTTGGGACTTGAAAAATTAGCTCGGTTGGTGCCAAAGAGGCCATGGTGAAGCTAGGTGATGGGACAAGAAGGTCAATGCGCTAGGGCGCTGCGCTTTACTTGGCCTAGGCTGGGAGGAAATGAAGCGCGGGGCTAGGGTATGTTGGTGCTCGGAAGAAATGAGGAGGGGCCGACTTTCGCCTGACCTTCTGCTGGTATCTGTGATCTGGGCTGAGAGGCCTAGGTCTACCCTTGACGTGTGTTGGGCACAGGAGAATGAGGGAAAGAAGGCACGAGCCTCCACCCATATTGGGCTGGAGCAGCACGGGCTGCGCGAAGGGTGCGAGGGAGAAAGAGAGGGCCAAGCTTGGGCCGTAGGGTCTGGCCTGCAGCTTAGGTCTGGACAGAGGAAGAGGTGAGGGTCGTGGGGCCTGGTGCAGGGGCGCTGGGCTTCCAGTCCTTTTTTTTTTCTCTTCTCGCGAGCTGCCCGCTAAATTTTTTTCCTTGTGCTTTTTGTAGAGACTTTAAGATGTCTTCCTCCGACCGTAAAAGTGACAAATATCCTCCACCTTTGTATCGTCAAGGTGGTTCTTTTGGCAAGGTGGGTTACTTCAAGGCTGTACATGTCAAGATCAATTCCGACGAGCTGTTTCAAGATTTTCTTCAAGCGTACAAGGATGTTATTCCATCTAGCGTTCGCGTCAAAAGGGTGAAAGATGATAGCGGCCATGAACCATGCGACAAGGGTACCTCTGCTAGAAAAAGAGCTATCAAGTTCCATCTGTACTACTTTGTGTTTTGATTTACTTTTCCTATGCCACGTCTTTTCCAAGAGGTGATGTGCTCCATGAAATGAGCGCGTACTCAGTGTTCCCAAACTTGAGCAGGTGGGGTTCTCAAACTTGAGCAGGTTCTTTGATCTTGGCTTGACCATAAATGAGTTCTGGTACTTCTTTAAGATCGGCCACAAGGAAGGTGTAGGGCATCTGAGGTCTTGTCATAGGTTGTTCGATGCTTCTAGCAAAAGTGACTATGAGTGGGCGAGAAATACCTTGGAGATGAGTAGAGAATGGGAATCTGACTCTTCTCTTGAGCTGTGTATCCCGACTACCTTTATCAGTGGTAAGTGAACTACTTCATTCTTGTCCTGCTTGAATTTTTGTTAAGCTGCTTCATAACTTCAATTTATTGATCGTCTTTCTTACTTTGTGTAGATTCGGAGTTTGGCTTAACTCCAAAGACTTTGACATATATAAAGAAAGTACACGTTGCCTTGGGCATTCCTACTGAGTACCGTGAGTGCCACTGGCTGCTTAGCCCTCTTAGTCTGGAAAAATATGGTTTGTCTCCAAATGAAGAGATAAAGCGAATAAAGGACAAGGTGTTGGCTCGCACAATCGCTATTGTAGAGCCTACTGCCAATGAGGGTGGAAATAAAAGATATTCTTTACCTGCTCGTGAGCCTTCGACCGGAGAAGAAGCCAAGGACTTCTTCTGCTACCCGTGGGAGCTCATCTGCTACCAAGAAGCTTGTTATTTATCTAACTTCCCTCAAGGGGGCGAAGAAGGCGAAACTTGCAGTTCCAAAGGTGACCGCATCCATTGTTGAAAGACTTGCCCAACGAAAGAGTTTGGTGGTGCCTCCGGTGTCTGGGTTTGTATCGAAGCGTTCATTGGGAGCTAAGTCTGGATCAGCTTCTGAGAGGCTCGCCGCTATGAAGAGCGGGAAAGTGGATTCTGTTACTAAAGCGGCGCCTAGGCCTTCTCCTCCTTCTATTGTGATTGACTCATCTGCTAAGAAGGGGAAATCTGCTCACATGGGCAGTTGTGAGAGATCCACTGAATTTGAGGCTGGAGAGTTTCCTGAGGTTTGTGTGCTGCTGAAGGCTGACCTGCGAAAGGTCCTTCCTGATTGCTACAATGCATAAGACTTTAATCCTGGCAGCTGAGTTTATGCATGTTGATCAGGATCCTGTCAAGTATGCTAAGGAGACCGAAGTGGCATTAGTGGCTCGGCTTCGCTCGGTTGATGAAAAGATCAAGAAGCTTGAATCTAAACTCGTCATTTTTAAGGGGTCTGATGTCTTTGCCCCCACTTCTTTGCAGTTAGAGATCGCTCGTGAGGAGGTCTCCTATTTGAATGCTAGGCTTAGTGCAACTCAGGTGATGTTGGAAGCTGCAAAAAAGGAAATCAGTCATGTTTCTCTGATGGTCGATGACTTTGAGCATATTAATTCGATGCTATGATCTGCTTATTTTGCCAAGGACGATGAGCTTATCTTCATGCATGTTGAATAAGAAAATGGATCTGCAAGGTGTGCTATCTGCTAGCGATAACCTAAAAAATGAGCTGGATAAGCTACAAGATGCTCACACTGGGCTTGTTAAGGAGAATGCGTAGCTGAAGAATGAGAAAGTTGGTCACGAAGTGGTGCTTGCTTCTTGTCAGGCTGATTTCTACAAGTTTGGCTATGTAGACCATTTTCAGGGCAGGGCATCGGATTATGAGTTTTCCGAGAAAGACTTCGAGACTTTTTCCATTTCTTCAATTGATCTACTTGATTTCTCATTTGAGGCTACCTTTAGGGGAGCAACTGAAGGTCAGTCAGCTTAGGCAGGGGCGGCTAAGGATGAGCTAATGGAAGCTTTAGCTGTTGGGAATGGCACGGCTGCTGAAGGCGTGGCAGTCGAGGAACCAGTGGTTGCACAAATTTCTAAGGAGTAGTCTTTTTGCTTAGACTTAGGAGTTTTTTCCTTTTCCTTTTTGTTCTGCTTTGCTTGAACTTTGTTGGCCTTCGAGCCTGTTTATCAATTTGCTAGAAATTTAATAAACAGTTTTCCTTGTCTTTGCTTCATCCTTTTATTTTGCCATGTCTTTTGTGAAACTTTACCATAGGATGGGCGGCTGGATGAGCTGCTTGAACGAAGCAGTTGATTCCATGTCGTTATTTAGGTTTTAGCTTCGGCTTTGGGAGCCTTGCCTACTTGAGGCGTCTTGCAAAACTTTGTTGTAGGACAGGCAGTTGAGTTAGCTACTTTGATGGAGCAGTTGACTCATGCGGTCACTTTAAGCTTCAGTTTTGGCTTTGAGGCTTCTAGAACTTTGGCCCTCCCAGGGCATGTTGCGAGATTTTTGACTTATAGAGCTGTTAGCCGGACTCATGTTTCTCGTATGAAGCAGAGGAGGTCCGTGTAGCTGCTATGGTTGTGACACTCAAAATGGCTTCCTAAGCTTTGGCCCTCCGGGGAATGTTGTAAGATTTTTAACTTATAGAGTCGTCAACAAGACCCGTGCTTCTTGTAGTAAGCAAAGGAGGTCTGCGTAGCTGCTATAGTCGTGACACTCGACTTTGTTCTAGCAAAACTTAAACCATAGACCATCGGTTGGAAACACTGCTTGTAAATAAGCAAGCGAGTCCCCGTAGTCATGGCAGGTGTAAGTTTCAGCTTACGGGCTACCTTGGGCTTGTAGCAGTAGGGTCGTCGGTCGGGCGTCTTACTTACAGAAGCAGACGACCTGCATGAACACTTCAGGCGTCATCCCTGGCTCTCGGAGGCATTTTAGGCGTGAGGTGTAGGCGAAGTGGCTCCTCAGAAACCATATCCTTTCAAGTCACAGCTTTGATCCCGCAAGTCGCTTAACTAGTATTGTTAGACTTTGAAATCAAGCCACTCGTGAAGATTTGCACATCGAGGATGGACCATCTTGTCACGCAAATTATTTTATGGGCAGGGGTCCTGCATTTAGCGTCTCTTCTAGTTAGAGACTTGGGATCCTGCAGAATTGAATCCTTCAGTTGGCTAAGTCTATTCTGGTGGAATGACTATCGTGGCCAATTTTGGGAGTCGTCTGACGCAGATTGCTGATGCATTCAGGGGGATATGAGCAATCGTACAACTCATCCACGTTTGGATATTTCGGAGTGGCTTATCCTCTCGTGCTGGAGAGCTTACCCTGAAGGGTGTCGGGGAATTAGTTTACCCTCTTGCACTGGAGAGCTTACCCTAAAGGGTGCCAGGGGATTAGTTTACCCTTTCGCGCTAGAGAGCTTACCCATATGGATATCGGGGAATTAGTTTACCCTTTCGTGCTTGAGAGCTTACCCAAATGGGTGTTGTCACATCCCGGCCCGGGGCCCCATCACATCCTGGGCTTGACTCCACCGTAACACGATATTGTCCGCCTTGGGCCCCGACCACGCCCTCATGGTTTTGTTTCAGGGAACTTACACGAGAACTTCCCAATTGGCCACCCATCCTGGGATTGCTCTCGCGCGATCTCGCTTAACTTTGGAGTTCCGATGTAATCTAAAGCTAGTGAGCTCCCAAAAGGCCTTGTGCTAATTGGAGGTGGGAATATACATATAAGCTTACAGGATCCATTCCCTAGGCGATGTGGGATGTTACAATCCACCCCTTTAGGGGTCCAACGTCCTCGTCGGCACACTTCTGGCCAAGGATTGGCTCTGATACCCAATTGTCACATCCCGGCCCGGGCCCCTATCACATCCTGAGCTCGACTCCACCGTACCATGATATTGTCCGCTTTGGGCCCCGACCACGCCCTTACAATTTTGTTTCTGGGAACTCACATGAGAACTTCCCAATGGGCCACCTATCTTGGGATTGCTCTCACGTGATCTCGCTTAACTTCGGAGTTCCGATGGAATCTGAAGCCAGTTAGCTCCCAAAAGGCCTCGTGCTAATTGGAGGTGGGAATATACATATAAGGCTTACAGGATACACTCCCCTGGGCGATGTGGGATGTTACAGGTGTCGGGGAATTAGTTTACCCTCTTGCGCTGGAGAACTTACGCCATGTCTACTGGGTAGCGGGCTTCTTCTGCTTGTCACAGGGTTGGTCAGTTTGTTCATGCATTTAGCCCAGGCTTATGAATAAATCCTTCGATCTCCATTGAACATAGAGGCTTTTATTAACTTTGCTCGTAGACAGTAATGGCATAATAACTAACAATTCTCGGTATGCGAGGTCTTGTTCGTTGAACTGCTTGATACTTCAAACTTGTAGGGGTGGATCTAAACAGAGTTTAGGAGGTGATGGACCAAGAGCGCTCTGACCTGGCAAAAATGCCATTAATTCGCATCGTCTTCGATGGGGGTTCAATGTCAACTTCTGATGCTTGCATAGGCCGTGCAGCTGGCTTGTCGAGGTACTCATCGCACCAACCTTCCTTCGTCAGCTCCTCGAGGTACTGTTTCCATTTCAGGCAGCTGTTGGTAATATGACCCGACCCTCGGTAGAATGCGCAAAACTTTGTCTAACCTAATTTGGTAAGATCACCCCTCATGGGTGGCGGCAGTTCAAACCATGGTTCATTCTTGAGCTGGCGGAGAATCTGGCCAATCGAAACTGTGAACTTGGTGAATGCCTTAGGCCCCGAGTCATCTCTGTTTATAGAATGGTCCATTTGCTTATTTTCTTGCTCATTTTCGCATGAATGCTTGGCCTCAACACATAGTGCGTACTTCTCTGCCAAAGTGTAAGAGTTTGCCAGGGTCAGGTTCTCGTCCATGATTAATTTTTTGAAAAGTGGGTGATCTGCTAGAAGCCATTTTCGGAACGCTGAGCATGCGATGCTGTCATCGCATCTGACAATTTTCGCCTTCTCCGCCTTGAATCTTTTGACATATGTGCTGAGTGACTCTTTCGAGTCCTTCTTCATGTTGAAGAGGTGGTCAGACTTCTTTTTGATTGAGCAGTAGGACGAATATTCCTTTCTGAAAACCAAGGAAAATTCGTTAAAGTTCCGTATTGAATGTGGCGGCAAGGTGTGGAACTAGTCTTGTTCCTCGCCTTGGAGTGTCGCGCTAAAGATTTTGCACATGAGCGCGTCGTTGTTGGCGTAGAGGGTCATGGCACTTCAATAGTGCATTAAGTGTCTATCTGGATCTTCATCTCTTTTGAACAAGGGAAATGGTGGCAGGTTGAACTTTCGCGGTGGCTCCATCTGTTGGATCTCGTCTGTAAAGGGTGACCTGCTCAGATTAGCCACATTTCTACGAAGGGAATCGCCGATAGTGTCAATACGCTAGAACCCGTGCAGCTGCTCTACTACTAGCATTCGTACTTCCTCCTGGATTTGAGCCTGGTGAGGCAGTGGAACCTCTAGCTACCCTCGGTGCTGACCTGCTAGTCCATGTTGCTCTTTAGCATGTCTTGCTCATTTGTGTCATGGTTGCAGTGCACGTGGTTCACCTTATGCTACTCGTCATCGCTCTAGGCAAGGGCTGCCAATGGAACTTGAGCTAGACTGCTCACGTGCTCTTCTTTGGGTGTTATGTGGTTGCCTACTCCGTTGCCTCGTAGGAGGATCTTCTTGTGGGAGGAATGTCTTGAGTGCTCGTCGAAGTGTGGACCCAACCTCGAATGTACATTGACTCTTGAGCCGAGTCGGGAATGAACACTTCTCTGTGCATTTAGGTAGGAGAAGACGTTTCCCCAAAGGCCCAAATAAGAGTTCACACTACTAGAATGCACGGTTTGTGGCAGGTTAAGCGGCTCTTTGCCGGGACATCGCTGGAATGAATCACATTCTTCCACCCTTGTCTTGCTTCAGGACACCTCATGCAAGGCACTCTGCATCTCGATGCGCTCGAGAAGTTGGTTCACCAAGGTGGTTTACTGCGTGAGGGTCTTCGTCAAATTGGCAACCTGCTGGGGCAGGGGGTGCTCGCCATTTAGATTGGAAGAGCTTGGATGATTGGCGTCTCTATGTATGGTGGAAGTATAGTGAACTATAGGTATAATGCTTGAGCCAGAGCGGACAGTCCTGCAAAAAAGTGGGGTGTAAGTAACCCTGAATTGATCACGGGTCTGGTGGTTGGTGTCTGGATTGCTAGAGGTAGCCTTGGAATGGGTTGGGTCGCATGTCAGGTCGTTAGAGCGGGTCACGGGGCGTGTTGGACCGGCGCCTGCTTGCCTTGGATCTGCATGGCCGTGGGCCCTCTTGGCAATAGGGCTGCCACGTTTTGGCCTGCCACGTTTTGGCCTGCTGGCTGAGTGGCTTAGGCTTGGGCCCGCTGAGTTGCTTGGCTGGCAGCAGTTGTTGAATTCTGGGCTCGAGTTTGAGCCTGCTGTGCAACAAGGTCTGCTGCTGCATTGGGTCGAGCCTCCTGCCCAGGGCTTGCAGTGGCAACTGCCAAGTTTGGGGCTTCCTATCCAAAGGCTTGGCAGTGGACCTGGGCATTCTGCCTAAGGTTTGGTGGGAGTGGTGTCGTGGCCTTGTGGCCTTGCCGTGGCTACTAAATCATGGTGGTGATGGTGGTGGCGCGGCTTCGGGGCGGTGAGGCTCATCCTGCCGTCGTGTTGAGCCTTGAGAACCTCTGTCATGGGGCTATGTCCTCATCTCCACTCTCTAGTCCAAATCTTTGCATGTACGGGGTTCCGTTCGTCGTAGTTTCTGAATTTCCTAGCATTGTATCCTTTCTCCAGTGATTGATCAAGAAACTTTTCTAGGAAAAATTAATCGATACTATGTGTGAGAAATTCAACGTAATAGAAAATTCAAGAAAAAAATGCGAGATGCTTCTTCGAGTGTTTTGAATCAGCTCTCAATGAAAGCACCAATTTGTGGATGTAAATTTTCACCATCTTCAGTCTTGACGAAAATGCACTTGCAAAACAATCAACACCTTTGATCAGAGACCTAAGCCTCACGCGCCCACGAGTTGGGGGGGGGGGGTTATGTCA
>JADOBS010302586.1:0-14633 GCA_015708375.1 Cydonia oblonga | reverse complement strand
CTTTCTTGCCTACTTTGCCAATTGGACCTACAAACACAAGAAAATGGCTTAAAACACTAAAATAAACATAAACTAACCAAGTAAACGCACGAAAACAAGCTAACTAAGTCGCATAAATATGCTCCTAACATGGATGTTTGAACAAATACATTTATGGAGTTTTGGGGGGAATTTTGATGTATATAATTTTTTTTAATTGTTTTAATAGTTGAATTTATTTTTGGGTTGTTAGATCTTCTTTTACCGTTAGATTTGCTCCTATTCGGTTTCACCTGTTGGATTTAATGCATTTATAAATTTGACTTAAAAAAAATTTGAATCGGAACCATTGGTCAAACCAATAGTCCAACCACGTGGTGTTACATCCCGCCTCCGCCGTAGCACGATATTGTTCGTTTTGGGCCCCGACCACGCCCTTACAGTTTTGTTTCTGGGAACTCACACGAGAATTTCCCAGTGGGTCGCTCATCCTGGGATTATTGCTCTCACGCGATCTCGCTTAACTTCGGAGTTCCTATGGAATCTGAAGCTAGTGAGCTCTCAAAAGGCCTTGTGTTAAAGGAGGTGAGCATGTACATATATGGCATAGAGAATCCTCACCACTGGACGATATGGAATCTAACAATCCACCCCCTTAGGGGCCCGACATCCTCGTCGGTACACTTCCCGCCAGGAAGTGGCTTTGATACCAAATTGTCACATCCCGGCCCCGCCTCCATCGTAGCACAACATTGTCCGCTTTGGGCCTCGACCACACCCTCACAATTTTTTTTTATGGGAACTCACATGATAACTTCCTAGTGGGTCACCCATCATTGGATTGCTCTCGCGCGATCTTGCTTAACTTCGAAGTTCCTATGGAATTTGAAGCCAATGAGCTCTCAAAAGATCTTGTGCTAAAGGAGATGAGCATGTACATATAAGGCAAAAATAATCCTTACTCCTGGACAATGTGAGATCTAACACGTGGGCCGTTTGATAAAAAAAAATAGTCATTTGTCTTTTTTCAAGTGACGGACAACGTGAGCAACTTGATCCGAGCATTGGGTCCTAGACTAGCCACTAGCCTTAACATTGAAAAAGCTTTGAGCGAAGTTTAAAACTTAAATTTTGAGTTTTAATCAACCATTGGAGTTAGTCTTAGCCTTAATTCCTTTCCCTGTTCTGGTTGGATTTTGTGACACTTTCCTTTTTCTCGTTAGAATTTTTGTGACGGTTTTATTGCTGAAAAGAGAAAAAAAAAAAATTAGAAAAAAGGGAAAGAGACAGGGAGCTCCCAAGTCCCAACGGTTTTTCTCAGAGCTTCTAAACACACACACGTCCGTTGCCCACACGCACAAACTTCACAACTTCAAACGCTTTATAGAGAGAAAGTGAGGGAGAGGGTTTGAGTAATTGGCGAATTCTGGTTTAGGGTGCAGCAGCAGCAGCAGACATGGAGAGCAAAGTGGATGAAGTTTCTGTTGAGCTCTCAGCTGCTCCTGCTTGGAAGAAGAAGGTCTCTCTCCTCTCTCTCCCACCCCCCCTTTTTACTCACTCAAATTTTATTTTTATCTGTATTTGATTGCTGTATTCTTTTGTTGTGGCTCTGTTTTGCTTCGAATTTTCGGGTTCTTGCTCTGGTTCTGCTTAATTTGCTTCAATTTTTCGCTTTAGTCTGAATTTGTTTTGAATTGCTAGGTTTTCAAAGTTAGGTTTTCACTTTTGCATTTGAAATTTTAATTCATGCAAGTAAAATTTGTTTGCCCAAATAAGGAGAGTAACTTTAATTGTTAAGATTTCCTTTTAAGTGCTCTGCTTTCAATTTGGTCTGTGCTGATTGTTGTTGTATACTTTTGCTCTTGTTAGTGTAAATTAGTAGTTAATTTTGGTGAGTACCCACAAATTGTATGTTTAAATATAGGAATTAGGAATATTTAACTTTATCCTGTAAGATGAAGGAATGTTTTTGTTGGCAGTTTGTGGGATTCTCTGTTAATACGTTGGAAAGCTTACTCTTGTAGAAGTAAAAATCGAGCGTTTCTGTATTAAGGCAATGTAACTCCGTAAGTTTAGTAAACTAATCTAAAAAACTTGGAGAAATAAACAATAGCTGAATATTATTACCTGCAAAAAGATCCTGGCAGTTTCCTTCACTGTTGCAACGTGCTAGAGGTGATCCAGAACTTAAGATTGGTTAGTTCTTTGCATGATGAAGGAACCTGTTTTAGGGAAATTATCCAAAAACCACGTATCCTTGAAACTATAAATTTTTCTTCAAATTTGAGACCCAACTGATATGGCTGAACTCAAGAATCTTCTTCAAAATTTGCACCCCTGGTGATTCCATTTATGTCGATAGGTGCTGCGAAAGTTTCCAAAAGGAATTTTTGAACCGTTTTCTGCTTCGACAGGTTCCTTTTTTTTTTTTTTTTTGGTAGATTTGATTCCACTAGGTCATAACTGATCTGTCAATCTGTTAATTGTCCGCTGTTAATGAATATACTCATGAGGTAATCTAATCACATCAAATCTTGTTCAGTTACACTTGGCTTACTTAAGTCATGAATGCATTTCCACATGTCTGTTTTTTTATTTGTCATTCTTGTTTATGAATCATGTACAATGATCATATATGGAAATAATTTGTAGCCTCCCTTTGTAGAAATCACTTCAAAACCTACAAACCTAATGTTGCACTGTCACGCAGGTTATACAACTTTTAGGCTTGGGGGAATTCCAATTTTTTGTATACTTTTCTGTACTCTGGGTTATTTAACAGCCAGGTCAGATAAAACGTGGTCAGATAGAATTTTGATGAGGAATCCCATTTTATTAGTGCACTAATTTGCTTTCTCAGTTGTATACTACACTAACTTCAGAAACGGTTTTGATGAGGACTCCCAGCTAGGAGCCCTAGCTAGCAGCTTTAGCTTAACCTAATATCTGCCTTGGGTTACAATTGTTTCCATTAAATTTGTATTATTTTACATTTGATGTATGCTCTTTAGGTTGTGGACATGAAGTTTGTCTATCAATGTTCAGTGAACCAGCAATACTTGATGATTTGGGTCCTATAGAAATAGATTGTGTACCCTTTGAGTATATCAAAACTTGATTTAAAATCAATATTCATATAGTATGTTTTAAGGCAATATTCAGTAAGCATGGAAAATGTTTAGCAGTTGGGAGTCAAGGTCTTTGAGTTGGTTAAGTGGGGACAATATCGGTGCATGGCAGCCTTAGTAGTGGACGCTTATGGAGCCTGTGACACATCAATTGGTATCAGAGCCTAGTCCGGCTTTGGGGCGCAAGTTCAAGGTGGAAGGCACGTGCTCAGATTCTGTTACATGGTGGCAGCTCAATACTCTTGGAGGACCGGCGGAAAAAGGTGGAGCATGGCTAGTAGAGCAGGGCTCCTAGCGGGCCTCGAAGAAAAGTCCTTGTCAAAGGAGGTAGAGTTGCCAGGAATGGTGCGGTGACCATACCATTCTTGGAAACGTGTGGCTGTTGTAAAGGATGGTGTTACCTTGGCTTGCTCTCGCCAAGTTGGAGATTGTTGGTGTAAAAGATTGGCTCGATACAAGCCAAGATGTGAAGAGAATCCCACATCAGAGAAGTATAACAATAATCTAAGGTTTAAATATAGGTGTTCCACTTCTAATTGCAACAAGGTCTTTTGAGATAAAACTCCACACCTAAGGTCCATTGGGCTTGATACCACCCAGGGGATTAGGCCTAGGTGGTTAAGTGGAGACAATATCGGTGCATGGTAGCCTCAGTAGTGGATACTTATGGGAGCCCATGACACAACACTAAGGACAAGGAACTGGGTAATATTAACATGGAGTAGAAGGTTCCCAGATCAATAAATTCAGTTTTTTTTTTTTTCTCTTTGGGTAGCCAACCATATATTTTCATTAAGATTTGAGATCTATAATAGGCAAACCTCTGTTACATTCTAACCATCTGGCAAAGAGTATTTTCTGGTTGGAATTTGTGTTGGCTATATGCAATAGTGCTTACACCCAACACTGACCTTTTAAAATAGGAATATCATCTGGAATACCACTTATATTATTTAAGATAATAGGAAATGTGTTCGGTTGAATATTTTTTCTTTTGGGTTAGAAAACGGGCACAAAACCCAAACAACCACAACACAAAAAGAAAAACTTAACCCCGGAGCTAGAACAAACAGCTCTTGAACAAGACACTCCAACTAAATCATCCAAAACAGAAACAGAAACTTCAGGAGGAGGATCCTTAAAGAAAGAACAACCCAGTGTTTTAAGTTGAATTTGAAATGAACAATGTTTTGATGTTCTGATATTTCCTATTCTTTTCTTTCCTTACATTTTCAATATTTACTTTACACTTGATACTGTATAGGAAACAAATGTTTACACTGACAATGAGTATGTACATTATACACATACATTTATTATATGTATATATGTGTGTGTGTGTGTGTGTGTGTGTGTGCGCATAAAATTGTTTGGGGAAGAGAAAAATGAATGGTTTTCAGTTTATTAACATTGTTATATGCTTTATCATCATTGTTCTACTTCTTATGATCTCAGAAGTTCCCCCATACATTTATCCTTGTCACTCTTGAAAGTATAAAAAATACATGTGCACGGAAGAAGGGACTCAGTGAGCCGAGATCACTAACTAATACAAATCTAATACTAATGAAAATGCTAATATAATAGAAAAGAACTGTCTTTTCTGTATACTCAAACTAATCCAAACCTAAAATGGCGATGAAGTCTTAAAACATAGAGAAGAAAGATACACATAACCTTTGAAATTGTTGCAAGTTTATCCCGGTAAAGTTTGCAGACAGCCTACTCAAAACAGCTTGTGAAAATTGAATGATATTCTGGTGACAATGACGATGTTCTGTGCATTCTGCAGAACTATTTGCCTAACTTTATCTCAATTAGTGTGTTTCGAAATAAAGGGTGCGTGCTTCTCTGAATCCCCTAATATGGTCCGTGCAAATATTGTTGGTACTAACAAGGACAGTTAGTTGAATCAAGTCCATGTGGTTATTGTACATAATTCTCGGATCTGGTTTTCAACAATTTTCTCTTTGTTCTGCAGTTTTGTCCCAAGAAGGGAGGCACACCATGGAAAAATGAAATCATATTCATTTCTCCAACAGGAGAGGAGATTAATAATAAAAAACAATTGGAGCAATACCTAAAAGAACATCCTGGTAACCCTGCAATATTAGAGTTTGATTGGAGCACTGGTGAAACCCCTAGGAGATCAGCTAGAATCAGTGAAAAGGTCAAGATGGCTCCATCACCAGAGAGCGAGCCTCCGAAAAAGAGAGGCCGAAAATCATCAGGTTCAAAGGACAAAGTGGAAGCTGCTGGAGGAGAAGCTGATGCTCCAAATGAAATTCAAATGAAAGATGCAGCAGTAGATGAGAAGAAAGATGTAGGAAAAACTGAGGGAGAAACTGACCAGACTAAACCAGAGGATGGTAACGATAAGACCCCGACTAATGCTAAGGAAGCTCTAGGTGAGGAGACAAAGGAAGATGCAGTAGAGGAAAACCCCACAGAGGAAGCAGCTGAAAACAACAAAGAAGATGTACCACAAGCTGAGGGAGAACAAGCAAATGGAACTAATGACAAGAAACAGGATGACACAGCTACTGTGACTGTTGAAGCAAATGGGGCAGCAGAGAAAGAGAATCTGTATGGAGCCGCACCTCCTATGGACGGAGAGATCAAAATGAAACACAATGCAGAAGAGAACGATGGGAAATGCAATGCTCAAGCTGAAGAAAAAATCAAGCCCAAGGACGGGGAGGTTGTTGAAAATGGTAAGGTTGAGCAAGTGGCGCAAGCTGATGCCCCACAACAATTGAGCAGCTGAACATACTCTACCACCTTTCTGGTGAGCTGTTGAATGTTATGTACTACCATTTATCGCAGTTGGGATTCTTTTAGATCCATTGAACTTTGCGCCCTTTTTTCCAATGACTCCAGGAGTTATGGATGATTGTGATGTTAATGTTGTAATGTTAGACTTAACTGTATCTCTAGGGAACCAACCGGTCTGGTAGAATAGGTCATACTTGTAGATTCTGCAACTATGGTTATGGAGTAGCTTAGATTGTAGAACGTAAGAGGTCCATATTGGACCGGTTGCTTTTTATTCGTCGTAGATGGTCACTTGGTACATTTTGTTTTTTGACTTGTTGCTTTAGTAATGTGACTGAAGTTTTATTCATCTTGTGCTGCTTGTGTTCTGAAAATTGAAAATGTTCGGCCGCTGGAGCTTTTGTTTGAGGAGTGCTGTTTTCAGCTGTTTCCATATTTACGGAATTTTGTTTTCGCAACTTTTGATATAAAGGGGAGGGAAGATTGGGTACTAGATTTTGCAGTTTTGCTCTGCTCTGCAGTTTGTAGGGGTTGGGTGAGAGCCACATTCACCCTAAACTGGATATAGTACAAGTTTATGCAATCGCATAAGGATGGCAGAGGTAGAAAAAAGGGAGTGTTAGACTTGTTATCCTTTAGTTTGGGTCTAACATTCCTGGTACAATGGAGATGGACATGTATAAAATGTGTAAGCCCATCTCCATTAGACGGAATAATGTTAGATCCAAAATTTAGGTTTTAATACTCAACTGGTAGCTGGCTTCTTGTGTGATCTAACCTAGTCTCCTTTCATTATAGTAAGATTATTCTCTCCCCCTTAGGTTTGAAAATTGTTGTACCAAAACAAAGCCTCAATTTGCAATTGCTTTTCCTATCTTTGTTTCACTCGACATCTCCAATTTGGGGAAGTGTCTTTCTTACTATTTTTTTCTTCATTCACGCTCGTATTTGTTTATGGCCTTATATTTGAATAATTTATAAGAAAATCGAAGGAAAAATATACACGGTCTGAAAAAGGAGAGAATAAATTTCATATTCTCCTTTCCCAAGAAAGGTACTATCATCCATCCCAAAGAAAGAGCCTTTAGAGGACACAAAAGCACTCCGATGGAAACAAGACGAGAAAGTGGAAAAGGTATACTTCGAATTTGAGAGAGACAGTTTAATATAGACAGTTTAAAACTCGAGAGAGAGAAAGAGAGAATCTCTTGTATGCCCTTCCCCAAAAGGCAAAAAGCATTTGTCACCTGTGTATTAAAAATAAAGTTAAGAATCTTCGTATTCTTGTTCACAAGAATCACAACAATCTCATGACTCGGGGAAGGCTAAGAATCTTGGATGTTACGGATGCCTGAAGCAAAAGTATTGCATCATCCAAAGGATCGCTTACGGCGGCTTCTCGGCTGAGGTTCCCCAACATTCCTTTGCTACAAATGGAATGCTCTTTCGTTGTTAATTGATCACCGAGAATTCAATGGACCTCTCTTTCCTCCGCCTCCTCCTCTTCTCAACCGCTGCATTTCTCAATGGTAATTTGTTCGACGCTTAATTTCTTTGAGCTTCGGAAACATGTTCCTCATGCTATATCAAACTCTTTTTATCATATGTGCTTCAACAATTAGTCTTTTACATGTTAATTTTGAAATTTATGTTCTTCAACTTATATTGCCTTCCAACCTCTCTATTCATTCAGCTGGCTAAGTAATTTTTCTGCCTTTGTATTTAGTTGATGCATCATTTACCGGGACATATGGAGTAAACTATGGCAGGATCGCCGACAATATACCTTCGCCTCACAGCGTGGTGACGCTTCTTAAAGCTGCAAAGATAAAAAACATCAGGATATATGACGCTGATCATGAAGTTCTCACCGCC
Organism: Cydonia oblonga; assembly: GCA_015708375.1. Lineage (NCBI taxonomy): Eukaryota > Viridiplantae > Streptophyta > Magnoliopsida > Rosales > Rosaceae > Cydonia > Cydonia oblonga. Next base: position 6,876 of record JADOBS010302586.1, on the reverse strand, counting down.
TTCAAGGGATCAGGTATAGAAATAATTGTAGGACTGGGAAATGAGTTCCTTAAAGACATCAGTGTGAACGAGGATCGTGCCACAAATTGGATAAAAGAAAATGTGCAGCCATACATTCCGGGGACTCACATTTCAGGAATAGCAGTGGGGAATGAGATCTTGGGGGGAACTGATATAGAGCTCTCAGAGGTCTTATTGCCTGCCGTAAAGAACGTTTACAATGCGCTTAGCCGGCTTGATTTGGCTAACTCCATTCAGGTCTCGAGTCCACATTCGGAGGCTGTGTTTGCAAATTCCTACCCACCATCGGCCTGCATTTTCAAGGAAGATGTTGCTCAATTCATGAAGCCGCTTTTGGAATTTTTCTCACAGATCAAATCCCCATTTTATATAAATGCATATCCATTTCTGGCATATAAGAGTGACCCTGAGCACATTGACCTTAACTATGCTCTCTTCAAGAAAAATGCCGGGATTCATGATACAAAAACCAACCTGCATTACGACAACATGTTTGATGCAATGGTTGATGCGTCGTATTTTGCTCTGGAAAAGGCCGGATTTGGCAAGACAGAGGTCATAGTTTCCGAAACTGGTTGGGCATCTCGCGGAGATGAAAGCGAAGCAGGAGCCAACGCCAAAAATGCCAGGACCTACAACTACAACCTGCGAAAACGGCTGATGAAGAAGAAGGGGACGCCTCATAGGCCAAAGACGGTTGTGAGAGCTTACATTTTTGCTTTGTTCAACGAGAATTTGAAACCGGGGCCGACTTCCGAGAGGAATTTCGGATTGTTCAAAGCTGATGGGAGCATTTCATATGACATTGGCTTTACTGGACTTGTTGGACCTTCTGCAGCATCCTCATCTCTTCTTAACTACAAGGTAAGAGTTTCAAAACCACTCATTAATTCAAGTGTTATTTTTTATTTGATTTTGTTTCTCATTTATCTTAACTTTGGTTTATATTTTCAGGTTTTCACAAGTTGTGCAGCTCTTCTGCTACTAGTGTTAGCATCATAATGTCTTTGAGGCTGTACAGTTGAAGTGTTTAGGGTTCTTCGATTAACACATATTGTTGCAGCATGATCTCGATGTATAGACAATTCGTTTATTTTTACGTTACGATTCCATTGTCAAGTGACTCAAGTTAGATACCAGCCAATATTGCTGATGGTTTTCTAATAATATTCTAGCAATTTACAATTCCTTGTCTCTCTTTTCTTTTCTTGTATTTTATTTTCTTACCTAAAATAACGATATTGATTGGAAATTTCAAAACACTGGACTGCATTGGTACATGGCATCATGACTTGGTAAATCCATATCTCGCCATGACCAACATTACTAGAAATTACTATTTTCCGACGAAACAAAATTCGTCAAGTAATTTTACTTGACGGAGTAAAACATTTTATTGGGTAAAATTGGTCAACGTTTTGGTTTTTTTTATTTTTTAGAGACTTTATTTGAGAAAAATATTCAACGAGCAGAGTGAACTTCGTCAGGCAAAGATGTCGTGCCAAGAAAAAAAATTTGGCCCATATTATGCCACCTTTCTTCCTCGCTTTGTTTCTCTCCTATCTCTCTGTGCAAAGTCATCTCCCTGTCTGTAAACTCCCATCCCCCTCTCATCTCTCTCTCACTCGCCACCTCTGCTCTTTATCACTCTCGCCCTCTCTTTAACTGTTATATTAGGAATTTTTTACCACGAATTGATTCGATTTATATGTGAAATGTTGTGAATATTTGCGAATTTGTACAGGGAAGGTGGGTTGGGATTGGGTGGGCTTGATAAGTTGTTTTTCTAATTTTTTATGAAATATTATAGTTTTTGGGAAAACGAAGTCCGAAGCAATTCCACTAGATGACCATGCTTGTTCCGTAAGACACGAGACTTGATCTGGATAAGGACACATACAATTCCTCATAAGTCTTAGAGTTCCTACAATCTAGGAATTGGTATGCACCGCAAGTAGATACACTCCTAAGAGGATGCAATATCTGTTGGAAGTTTTGAGACTCTTGTCCCACATTGAGGAAAACAAGATTCCCAAGGACCTTTATATATGTTTTGTCTTCTACAATATTAGTTAGATGTTGGGCCATTTGGAATGAGGATTGAGGCTTGGACCACCAATTGTGTGGATTAGGCTTGATGATTATACCATAATATTAATATAAATTAATATTAATTAATCAAGACAAGGACCTTGGGCCGCCTAAGAATTAAAATTAATCTGATCAATTAGTTTTAATTTCAAATTAAGTTTTTAATTAAATTAATGAAAAACGTTTTGATTAATAGACACAACTCTTTGGAAAGAGTTGTATAGCTTCAGATACATCCAAAAGGTATTTGAAGAGGTATGAAAGAGCCTACATAATTGGAGTCCTCAGTTCTATTAGAAAATCATCTTTTCTTCCTCCTTTTCTTCCGTACAAACTTTCCAGAGAGAGTAAACACACAAAGCAATTCGCTAGAATTCTATAATCCAGTGCGGGTTGTAAAATTAGGTAGTTGTATCCTGATCGAGCAGACGTTGTAGAACCACAAGCACAAGAGTGGGACGGAATTGTTGTTCGAATGACATAGCTTTTGCGCTAGCCTCTACCTTTTATTATTCAAGTTAGTATCATTTTTTGACTTTTTGTATTCATTGTGTATCATTATGTATTGTAAGTATTTTTTGAGTAATTAAATATAAGTATTTCAAGTTCAGTATTTATGTTATTTCTGTTATTTCTGTTTCTAAATTGTTCTCCAACAATATCTAGTCTTATATATCCTCTAGGATTCTTCTGGTTTAGTACAAGGATTATATCCTGAAAAGGTCTCTCTCTCGGTCAATATAAATACGCTCATCTAAATTCATCTTTTGTAACGCATTCTTAACACACTTATTCTCTTGTCCACTACTTGAATCTAAAATTGTTTACTAACTTCGGTCTTTGACCGGCACACCCACTTCGGTCTTGAGCTTACTCACCGATGTTTCTTGTTTTGCAGGTTACCTTAATCTATGCCTCTACCATCTGCAGCTATGCGCAGATTTGGTTCCAACCATTGGTGTTTTCTTTGAGAGCTAAACTCCTTTTCCTCTCGGCCCATATTAATCTACCATCATGAAAACAGTTCCCAAGCGATCAGGTCGCCACGACGCTATCAGCAAGCTCGACAAAGCGGCTTCCTTCATGAATGAATTATGAAAGAGCATGTTGAAAATACGCGCGTCGATAAAAAAAAATCTACAAACAAGCTTGGTGGCCAAAGAATGAGCAAGGCTGGGGAAACTCGAAAAACGTATGAAGGATTTTGAAAACACCATATTTCACCTAGAACAACGGGTAATCTAGGCAACACCTGAAGCACGGCGCGGGAAGACCAGAAAGACACATAATCCCTTTCCAACCCGATACCCCAAAAATGGGTCATTGGAATTAACCACCTGAATAGATTCATTAAAAAAGAAAGAATGTGCCGCAAGCTTCGGTCGACTAACAAGTCACCATCGATCAACCCGGACACCCCGAAGTTCTTAAATCCTGAAGTTGAAATTGTCCACCATCTCCGCAACAACATTTTCATCGCTAAACAACAGATCGCCAACAACATGGTTGGACAAGTCCTAGTATATAACCGAATGAAAATAGTCCTTTTTAAGGGAGCGGCCTAGAGAATGAACGTTCTTGGCAACGTCAAGACGAGGATAGCTACTCTCTAAGCCCTTAATGGAACATAGTGCAGACTCTAGGAACAATAAAATTAATGGTTCCGACAAAACCGCCCTGCCAAACAGTGACATTCCATGTTATGGATCAACCAGCACCCTACAACACCATTCTCGGACAAGATTGGTCACATTATATGGATGCCTCCCCTATAGATAACTTTGCGCTACCATATCGCTTAACTCCAAACAAAATCTATTAAAAGCACAACACCCACAAGAACAAAAGAATCTGAGAACTGCCAACTGAAGGCGGAGCCCTCGGTGAAAGACATATCCCTTCACAACTCTGTTGTCTGCATGAAGGAGATTCATGGAGAACTCATCTCCTAACGCCCCACCATAGGCTTATTGCCAGAAGTGATCTCTAGTGTAAATTCTTACATTATATCATCTTTTCCTTAGAGCTACATCAGTGATTTGATTCCCTTTCCAGTAAATATGTAGATAATCCTTTGTGGATTCAATCACACCCTCTTGTCACACAATCCCATTCCCTTTGTCAATAAAGAAGTTTTGGAATCTATCTGTCTTATTTAGTTACGTTCAATGTTTTGTCAATCTATATGTCTTCGAATAACTTCACACAGTTGCAAATTTGACAATATTCAAAAATAAACACACCCTTAATGTTTCTTTTTGCTTTTTGAACATCTTATTTGAAATAATGTTTTTGACTCATTTGACCAATTGGACTAACAGTACGGAAATGCGACAAAGTTAAGGAACGAAAGTGAAAATTTGAGGAAATTACCAAAACAAATGTGTAGGTAGTTGAATCACGGATGAAATTAAGCATATTCTTTTTTATTCTTTTTTTGGTACAAAATATAATCAAACTTTATTATATTAAGAGGAATTTAGAATTCCGTGCAACTTTTCTATATCTTCTAGATAAAATAGTTGTGCCTTTTTAAGATTTGATGAAAGTGCTTGTACCAATAGACACCTCATCATTTTCTGTTAATTTAAATTACATGTCATTGTTGTATTTTTTGAAAATAAAATGTTAATTATTAATTCCTGAATTTATACTTTACTTGTTTGATGTGTTTGTTCATCATTTAGCGGGGATATTAGTTACTAACTCTGTTATCTCTTTTTCTAAATATGTTTTTTTTATGAAAAAAAAAATTTGTCCTGGAAGAATTAAATATTATCTCTTTTTCCTAATAGTTTGTTTTTAGTACTTTTTTTTTCAAATGGTTGGTGATCCAACATAAAAAGTATTGTATGATTTTTTTTCACATTTTTTCGTCAACCTATTTTTCTTTGGTTTATTATTATTATTATTTTTTACTTATAGTTGTTGACAAACTATTATTAGATACAACACATTATGTATATATTATCATTGGGTACGTTTAAATTTGTAAAAATTGTTGATTGGTACGCTTATTTGTGATTTTAGTACATTTGATTTGGTACATATTGTTAATATTGGTACGTTTATATTGTTGTTAGTCCTATTTTTTCTTTATATATATATATATATATATATTATGTTGGTACATTTGATTTCGTGGGTTTTAAAAATGACACACCCCGACCTGGAAAGGTCGAAGCATGATGGCCATCACTGTGAGGTGACGTAACCATAAGGGTAAGTGATGCAAGAAGTGAATAAATTTAAACTAATGAGAGCTAATTGTACTAAACAGTGAAAGAGTGCGCATTCGTAGGAAGAACCCACTACAATTATTCAGAGTGTGATAGACAGTGAGACTATAGAGGAGTAGTCAAAGCAACTAAAGTACACTTATCACATGAAAGTGATAAGTTCATACGTCTAAACTGAAGAGAATGTCAGAACTACCGAGATTCTTCGAGTACCACGAAGAGTACAACTATTTAGGTCCTGGATGGGCGAAAAACAAAGTTGAGTGGGTCAGCAAAACAATGCTTATACGAAAAAACCTTTATCTTTGAATATACTAACCCTTCACCGAAAAAAAAGTATAGTTTCCTTAAAACATACTACGTACATGTATAATGTGACTACCCGTCCCAAATTTTTATGATTTTACAAATTTTAAAAGCATGATTTTACGAAAATACCCTAGAGGTGAAAGGTTTTTGACTTTCGTTGACCAACGTATAGTGAGACATACAGAATTCTTTTAGCGTATTCCTAAAGTATTCGACAATACGGGCTCGTAGGCCCAAGCAGAAAAGGATTTGGAATTACGGTTAAATTTTTGCGGAACTGTAAACCCGAGAAGTACTTTTGTTTTAGTTACTATTTATACTTTATATATATATATATATATATATTTTTTTTTTTTTAAAACTTTATTATTTTTAATAGTTGTTAGAATATGGGAAAAAGGAAAGAAGAAAACAATCGGGGAAGAAGAACAGAGGAAAAAAGGGGATTAGGCAAAGCTGCCCAATCTGGAAAAAAAAAAAAGAGGCCGAATGAGGAGAGGAGAGAGGAAGGTGAGTGACCAACCAGAAGAGGGAAAGGAGGAAGAAGGAAAAGGAAGGGAACGAGTCGGGTTCCCTTGACCCGAGCACCCAGTTTCTACTCAGAGGGATTTCCGGCCAAATTCCACCATTCTTTTAGGCGATTGTTGTCCAGTCTTCATTTGATATCAACATGGCGACATCCCAGCATCCAAATGGACCAAAAAATCAATGAGTGTCGTTGTGATTTCGTGAAGAACACCCACACGGGTGCCGTGAGACCTTTACTCGAAATCCACCAATTGTGAAACATTTTCCTTCAATTACCACCACCATTAGACTTCACTAGAACCCAGGAACAAAGCCCAGGTAGTGGTGGACGCGTCGGAGCAAGTTTGGAGGTCGAATCAAATCACACCCAATTCTAGGGTTCCGACGGGGTTTGAGCAAAATTGGAGCTTTTCTCAGCCAAATTGGCCTTGGTCACAGGTATAAAGTTTACTTTACTCATTGAGATCTTCATTTCTGTAAATTTTGGTAATTTTTGGAAATAGTTGGATTTTTCGGCAAGTCGGGGCTACCGACAGCCACCCATGGCGGCGCGTGGCCAGGTGATAGGAGCATATTTATGCGACTTAGTATGCTTGTTTTCGTGCATTTATGTTCTTAGTTATTTTAGTAGTTTAAGCCATTTTCGTGTGTTTGTAGGTTCTAAGGGCTAATGTGGCAAGAAAGTGCA
>JADOBS010302585.1:0-14630 GCA_015708375.1 Cydonia oblonga | reverse complement strand
GTTGAGTGATATGAATTAGGATTTGTTGTTGTAGGTTCTTCTTGGTTGTGTCTCCTTTTTTGTCATCCATTTCAAATGAGCCCAAAAAGAAAGGACAAGAAGTGGGAGTGTAAAGGAAAACTAGAACGAGAAAGAACACGTTCTAGTTTGGTTTTGTTGTTTCTTTGTTTTAGTTTGTAGTTAGAAGTTGAAATCGATTATAAGAATTGTCAGTGTAAAGGATAAGTGGCTCAAATTCATTTATATTTTTTTGGAATTGTTTCATTGATTTCTCAATTTTTTTTCTTCCAAGAATTGCTTATGTTTAGAGTTGTACCTCGGTTCGGAATTGCTTATATTTAGCTTTGTACCTCGCTTTCTCGATTGGGGTTCTGCTACTTTCGTGTTGGAATGAACCAAATAACATTTAATATTTTTATACATCATGTTATTTTTTATTTTTTATTATTCTGCTTCTTAATCCGACACTACACTAAACGTTTCACTAAATTAGTCTAACTTAGTTCTAGAAGTTAATTCAGTCCGAGATAATCTGGTGCAACAAACGCACTCTAAATGAACAAGCGGATTGGCCCACGTATTGAGAGTGAGGGACTACCCATCAGAGCTACAGTCGCGAACCTATAACAAGCTCTACACCAAGTCAAATCCCTTCACAAAGTCCAGGCTCAAACTGTCCGCTCTCACCTAGGATGCTCCATGATGGGACTCCCTAGCCCGAACTACTTTTTCCATCCCTCGTGAAAACAAGGGAATATCTGCACCTTGATTTCATGACTTTGTTAAAGCTTGAATGCCACTTTTCCTTAAAATTAATGTGTTTTAAGTTTAAATTCTCATTTTTTAACATAAATTAGTATATAAAATTATTTATAAGTAAATAAAGTAAAGGGAAAAATATTTAAGAACACCGTATGAGCTAAATACTTTAATATAATATGTGCATCTTGTACTTTCAATTTGATTACGAACCTTCTTAATTTCCTTTGAAAATGATCCATTTATTCTCTACTGTTAAATATGTGAGAGTTCATTTTGTCCTAACATATAATGTGATTAATTTGACAGGTTGTAAAGCTTTAGAAAATTGAGACGACTCTAAACCAAATTGAGGTTCGAGCCACAAATTGACATAAAGTCATAGAGTAAGGGCAGAAAGTCATACATTACGGGAGAGTTATCCACTTGTTGTGGCATATACCATACCGACAGCTATTCATGACTCTGGCAAGCTCTCCCCATGCACTGCACGACCACAATAGAATCAGGGCGTTGCTCTCCATATACAGGGGCAGATTCTCTGCCCTTTCAGTTTTCGTATCTTCTTATACCTTTTTATTTTATATGATCATAATTAAGTTACGTTAATATTTTATATTTTTTTTATATAGATAATAAGATAAAAATAAATAGTAATATAAAATATTAACGTGGCTTAATCGTGACCACACAAACAGGAGGGCACGGGAACTGGGAGGGCAGAGAATCTGCCTCCTCCATATACCGTTGTTCTAAAAACTTTCGTCTAGTGTGGCCTAGATTCCGTCTAGTGTTGTTTACGTTGTGTCTATGCATTAAGCGACTGACCATTACTTGGATTAATTCTTAAATGTTTGAAAATAAAAATAAAAAAAAATTTAAAAAACGCCTGGACCGTCTCGGTACTTGTCTAGCCCGCCCAAATCCCGTCTAGGCACTCGCATAGGTCGCGACTTTCAGTTAGAAAGAAAATAGATAATCCTCATTTTTTTTCATTTTATTTATTTCAATAAATTGTAAGAAGCTTGTTAAATACTTAGATGAATACATATTATATATTTGTTCTTTATGTTTTCATTGTATTATAATATTTTATAATCTATATGTCATTCTATTTTACTGTTTATGTATCACAATAAAATTATGTATTCTTTAAGTACAAGTGACACTTATTTATATGGTATATAAGAGACTTACTAGAATCTGCCTAGGCCCCTGCCTAAACCCCGATTAGCCGCCTAGGTGCTAGACCCCAACCCACCGTTCGACTAGAGCCTATCGTCTTTTAGAACCTTGCCACATACTTCTTTTTATCTCTCACGCATCCTTCTTAATTTTCAATCGTCGGATTAAAAAAATTGAAGAACATTAAATGACAAAAATTAACAAGGAGTGTGGTAAAAGAAAAAAAATGAGCTTATGGATAGCACTACTTAGGATTACAGAAATGTCTTCCAATCCAACTCTTTGACGTTATGAATGAATCTCATATTGATGGAATAATGGATCTTACATGAGCTTATAATTAAGTTAAATTACTTTTTATATTGTCAATTAATTTTATAATGAAACATCAACTTATTTCGTTTGACATCCCTAAATCTCGTATCCATTCAATATACAATATCAGTGGCATCTCCTTAGCTTATGATTGGTAAAAATTAATAAGAGTCTCTCGTATGTATCCTGAAAAATTTCTTCTTTGATGATCGAGGTGTCGAATTGTTCGTACTATAAAAAGCATAATTCATTTTTCCATAGATATATAACTAAAAATAGAATTGTCAATGCCATATAAAGCACCAACAACTTTTATAAAGTCGGGTGGTTGGCTTGACTGCAAAGAAACGCGAAAATATTCATATCTACAAGGCAGGTAAACCAGCAGAGAATGAGCTAAATCCAAGTCCTTTTTCTTTTTCTTTAATGTAAATATGTATGGTCGCAGAAATGACAACTGTGCTCATCCAATTTGCCTTTGTTTTAATTCTTTGGTCTCGCAAGTTGATCCAAGACTTTGAGATTGGGATTATGATTTTGCAGTACTACACTGCAAAATTATTGATTTTTATACTCTTCATCTCTTCAGTTTTTTGTTGTACCGTGTAGTTTTGATCTTTATTGGAGGAGCAAGATTTTCTCCCTCCTAATCTCTTTTTTCTTTCCTTCTTTCCTACTTGAATGATTACGATAAAGTCACGTCAACATCTTATATTAATTTTTATATAAAGATAATAAGACAAAAAATATAGTATGATAAGAGGAAAGGAAATGAGAATAGGAGAAAATAGAATTTTACTCTTGATTGGGAGGTCATGTTCTTTATTTTGTTTTGAATCTTCTATTTGCTCCCTTCATGAAAGGCATGTCTTTTCTCTTAAAAGAACACTCGAAGAACTGTAAATGGAAGTTGATTTCTTGACAAAGTTTAACAATTAAGAAACGTTAGACAAATAATAATACGAATGCAAACTAGAGTTTAATGTCTTTTTTTTTATATTTGTTTACAAAATTTGTAATCGATTCTACTGGTGCGTATTTCTCAAGCTAGCTAGTAAATGAAATGCATGGAGGCCCTTGTTTTGTGGATGGACCCAAATATAGTATATGTATGTACATATACCTACCCATATATAGATAAGGGATTTAATCTAACCATCATGGAAAGTGACACCTGGATTATTGAGATGATGATTGAGGAACATGGCATACGTCCTAAATTTACAACATAAAAAAACTGCTTTAGGAAACACAATAACAAGAAAATATTTAATCAAAAGCAGCCGCAGATTTCATGACAAACTAATAATTGTTATTAACTTTTTCAAGAATATTTCTACTACCGTTGTTTTTTGGCTTGGCCCCTGTTGTCTTTCTTGAGATAGCTAGAAAGTAGGAGTACACTAGTATTTTAATATTAGATCAATGCGAGATATTTAAACTCGAATGTATAGAATAAAGTATATATATTTTAACTAATGAGATTACGCTGAACATTCTGGGAATTAAACAACCCAAAGGTGAAAATCCTGATAAAATAGTGGAGTCTACCAGTGGAAACAGTATCAACCACATGCAACCCCACCCTTCTATAATTTATGCATTAAGAGCATGCTCAGTAAATATAGGTTCTTGTACAATCTTTCTCTTTAACTTCCTTGAAGCCTCCTTACAAATACAACCAACTTTGATTTTTCAGAACAGCTATGCAGCAAGATGCTCTGCTTAGTATCTGTAAGCAGAGAGTAAGAGGAAGAGGGCTAGCCTCTGATTTCTGGACGGCCTTTGGTTTTTGGGTTTGCATGTAAGAAACAGCTGCGTCTTGAGCATCTTCCTGTGTTTCATTTTTCGCACTTCCGTTTTCTGCTTCTGTATCTCTCCCCTTGTTTCTGTCTCTTAATTTTCTTTTATTTGTTCATTAATTTCATAAAAGAAACGGAGGGAGAAAATAGAAAGTGAAAATCACTTCCCTTTTCATTATGCTTGATTGGGGTTGTGCTTCTAATTTTGGATATGCATGCTTTCTATTTAAGTGCTTTTTCCAGTTGGGTTTTTGTGCAGGTTTCAATGACTTTTGAGCATTCAAATTGATGGTTCTCTCTCTTTCTCTAGTCTTATCAGCGTGGAATGAGATACTAATATTAACCGCAAGTTTTTTGGTTCAAATGGGCACCAAACAAGAGGATTTAGAAGACTTGGGAAAAGGGTTAGAAAGGTCAATAAGCTTCAATTATTGGGAATTTACACAATCAAAACTTGAAGCATCTGATAATTCAAAGCGTAGAAATCATGAGACATTGCAGATAAAGAAACCTACTGTTTTGCTTCCTGAACCGGTTACGTTGTCTACTGACTCTACTCCGCTGCCGGTGAGCGAGCTCGATGCCGCGGCAACCAAGGTCCAGAAAGTGTACAAGAGTTACAGGACTAGAAGAAACCTTGCAGATTGTGCTGTTTTGGTTGAGGAACTATGGTTTATCGCTATACCTTAAAATACTCTCTTGTATTTTTTTCTTTTGTTACACTTTTGTTGCTCGGTGCTCAATCAATCTTCTTTTTCTTCTTCTTGTGTTTGTTTAATTTTTGAAGGTGGCAGGCTTTGGATTTTGCAGCTCTGAAACGAAGCTCAGTGTCCTTCTACAACATTGAGAAACACGAAAGTGCTGAATCGCGGTGGTCACGGGCTAGGACAAGGGCTGCCAAGGTACAAATTTTGGTGATATATATGAATCAGATTACTGATGAAATGTGTTTTATGGAGAAGTAAAAATTAACAGAAAATGTTTTATTTGTGTTTGTAGGTAGGGAAGGGTTTGTGCAAGGACGAGAAGGCTCAGAAACTAGCTCTGCAGCACTGGCTTGAAGCTGTGAGCCTATCTATCTACTTCTTATTCAACTTTGTTCATCAGCACTGTTCTAAGAATCCAAATTTATAATAGTCAGGCTGTCGACTTCTTTACAATCAAACCAATCCAAACCGCCCAATACGATTTGAATCAACCGGTTATTCATGCAATTCGGCACGGCTTAGTTAGTTATTCTCGCAGTTCAGATCTTTGTAGAAAGGCAGGCCGTCACGATTGAATGCTCTGCCCACCCCTAACTTAAGCAAACATGCATACATTGCACACTGTAAATGCGATACATAAGATATTGAGTAGTGAAGCAGGTGGCTACCGACACACATGACGGGGATCACGGGTCTGTTGTGTGGGACATAGTAGTCATTCACTATTATTATTATTTTTTTTTTTGGTTACGTTTGGAAGGGGAATGAACATTTGACCTGATATACTCCTAACTCAGTTCCTCTCATTTATCCGATCACACTCAGGCTAACCGTGATGGATTTTTCGTCGAAGAATTGAGAAACTGAAAATCAATGAACTCACCATGCTTCATCCTTTTCTCAGATTGATCCCCGCCATCGGTACGGACACAATCTGCAATTTTACCACGATGTGTGGTCCAATAGCATGAGCACCCAGCCTTTCTTCTACTGGTAAGTTTGCCTCATCCGAGGAAAACCTTTTCCCATGATACATTTTTATATACGATCACCTTTTACTTTTACCACCATTTACTACTAACACTATCCTACTAACGCTTTCTTTTTACCTCCTCCCCTGCAACATGAAGGCTGGATGTTGGTGATGGTAAAGACACCAACCTCAACAAGTGCCCAAGAAGTCCTTTGCAACGCCAGTGCATCCAATATCTTGGGCCTGTAAGGACTTAGATTTGCATACTCGTATACTGTAATTACTACAAATTAAAGCATTAGTTCTTCTTTGAACATGATGTCTGTTCTTTAAAGAATGATGAATTGTTAATATGGTGTCGATAATTGACAGATATCATGTCAATAGCAAAATTTATCAATACAATCAGCAGTACACATACAAAATCCGTGCGTTTTTATTTATTTATTTTGTATCGCAGAAAGAGAGGGTGGCATATGAAGTGATTGTGGAGAATGGAAAGCTTGTGCACAGGCAAAGCGGAATGCTTGTTGACACGGTTGAAGGGTCAAAGTGGATTTTTGTTCTCAGCACATCGAGAGCGTTATATGTAGGGCAAAAGAAGAAAGGAACTTTTCAGCACTCGAGCTTTCTTTCTGGAGGGGCCACAACTGCAGCAGGAAGATTAGTGGCTCACAATGGGGTTCTTGAGGTATATATTTACGATCGTTTGATAACTATTTTGTTTAGTGTTTAGATTTTGTATTTTGGTTCTTTTTAATTAAAAACTTTTTTGGTTATTGTTTTCAACAGAAAACTAAAACCTCAAAATCAAAACGAAAAGTTACTTAAAGTTTTTAACTTTTGGTTTTCAATTTTTATTGTTTATTTATAAAACTAAAATGATTATCATACTACTCTTTAATTCTTTTAAAATATAATGTTTGACACTGAGCTAAAATGAGCTAAAATCTTCATGTCTTTTAACTTGTTGAAGGCTATTTGGCCATACAGTGGTCACTACCTCCCAACTGAGGAGAATTTCAAGGAATTCATTATCTTCCTGAAGGAGCACCAAGTAGACTTAACCACTGTCAAGGTAAAATTATCGAATCGACATTCATTCTTTATTATAGAACAAATTGATAATATAATATTGATAAAGTGTAAGTATCTTTGTCGCCAACAAAACATAACTTGGATACGTTCTAAAAAATATTCATGAACATAAAATAAAAATGGCTAATTTGTTCCCTCTTTTTCTTGTGGTGGTATTTCAAAGATGTGTGCAGCAGATGATGACAAGGCATCATTCAAAGTTCCTTATGAGGAATCCAGTCCAGAGATTAATGCTGACAGTCCTGATGGGCCTAAAATCAACCGCTCCAATGGCTCCATTACCACAGATCATCAATACCAGAGTGTGGGACCCAACATAGCCAATGCAGAAGGACCAGTATTTGACCTGTCCAGGCGTCTGTCTTGCAAGTGGGCAAGTGGGCTTGGCCCACGTATTGGGTGTGTGAAGGACTATCCGGTGAACCTACAGTTCAAAGCACTTGAACAAGTCAACCTATCACCAAAAGTCACACTGAGCCGGCGTGGAAGCTGTGCTCCAATCCCTTCACCCAGACCAAGCCCAAAGATCCGGGTCTCTCCTAGACTTGCCTACATGGGATTCCCTAGCCCGACGGTATTGGTTCGCGCTAATTCCGCCATGTGAGTTAAGGTGTAATCGGTTGTATACAATCAGTCATTCAAAAAAAATTCTCAGAGTCAAACAACTCGATACTTGCGTATTCCGGTCATATGGCATGAAGTTCGACCTTAAACACGTAACTATCCGCCTTGTCTACAAGTTGAATTTGGCTGAGACTACGGCTTAGGAAAAAAAAAGTAGTGAATCAGATGCTACGGTGACATCCGAGACCAATATCGCATTTTGAATTCCTATCCCAATTCCCACATGAACCTAAGTTTGTTATTCTTTCATTGTTTTTTCTTTTATGCATTTTGAATCCCAATATCACTAGGCTTTTTTTTTTCTTTTCCACTAAGGTGGTGTTTTGTATAAGCAGCTGTAAACATACTCACTTATCTACATTTGTTGTCCTTAAAGAGAGATTCTTTAGTATCCGAAACACAAATCGGTACACACGTGTCATAACATAAGCGAATAATATATCATGCTTTATTTATATTATGACACGTAGATATAATATGTCAATACAACATTTCACTTTGACATTGAAAATCAATAACGCCACTTCATAACGATGTTTCCTCTCATTATATATTTATGAATATTGTGAAAACAGATTCCTCATCTCTCTTTCTCTGAGCTTTATGCAGAAGACATGATGATTCAATGACAGACTCGGTTACCCACTTATTTATTTGGACACAGAAGACAAAGCATTAGGGTAGATGATCATACTAACGCCATCTCCATGTAGGAATCCAATGTGGAATTTCTTGTTGAAGAACGAGAAAGAACCTTTTGTCTGAAAGTTGATTAATTTATTCAGAAAATTAGGAAAAGATTTGGAAATTCGAAATCTTGGTAGGAAGGAAGCAGAGACTGACAAAAACATAAATGGTCTGGGCCGGTCCGGTTCGGTTGGTATTTGTTTGGTAATAAGTTGAATAGTCAAATGAATAACAAAAAAAATATTTTTTTAAGAATAATACTAGAGAGATTAAATTTAAAGACTAAATTTTATAAACTAAACGACATAAAATTTGATAATTTGATTATTACTTAAACAGTGATATACATGCTCATTAACTATTGATGACACATTATTTAGTTTACAAATTTAGTCTTTCTAGCATTACTCTTTATTTAAACTCATGCTTCTTTCTTTCCCGAATGCTCTTCACTGTACTTGCCCAGTTTCATAAACAGTTGATGGCCATCAAGAACAATTGCGATCTGTTTGGTATTGCGTCTGAGCAACGCCTTATGTTTTTGTACAATATTTTATAATATTATTATAATAATTGACGTTAAACTATAATATATCAGAAAGTTCATAGAAAGAATTGACGTTAGACTGTGAGGTGTCAAATAGTTCATAAAAAATCTCACTTTTGAAAGACACCATTTAGCATTTCTCAAGGATAGATGAGTTTTTTTCATAGCTAAAAAAGCCTTTTTTAATAGCTAATCTAAATGCTTCAACATAATCAACATTATACATTTTAATAGAGTTAGTAAACCAAATACCCCTCCCTACATCGTATGATTTCAAGCTTCAAAGCCAAGTCATTTCATATGATGACTCTAGCTTCCGATGCATCCCAAACGTGCTGACATGTCATTTTTGAATTCAGAGCATTTTCAAAGACAAGTAGTGTGCCCAATCAAATGCCATCAAATCAAACGATCATTTACGATTATATATCATTTCGAATTCGAATTATTAGTAACAAATGATTAGGTCTGGGACAATTCAAACATCATTTTTTTGAAACCACCCCCTAAAACTTGCAAAGAACTTAAGGACATTTTCAAATGACGCCATCAAAGCTCTATTCACTATTTTTAGTAGTAAATCATTCAAACTTCACTTTGCTCGCCCATTTTTAGTTCTTGGATTAATAAGTTGGTTGGTGAAAACCACAAAACCAAATATAAGTCATCAGCACACGGGCCCACTTCCCACGTGGCCCAATTTCATTGGCCACAGGTGGTCCCACAAACAAGTTAACCATCTGAGTCGTGCCGTCGGGGCCTCCGATCATATTTCCCCAGAGAAAGCAGTGGCCCTAGTGGGGGAGCAACTTCGTAATTTTCTCCCACAACAGGGGTAAAAACCGCACCTTTCCCTAGAGAATCAAGCGCATTTTCTTCCCAGTTTGTCCCGTGGTGTTTTGAATTTCAAATATCGAACGGCTCTGTGTGGTTTTTGGAACGAAAAATAAACCCCCACAAAACAAAACCCTCCCCATTCTCCCACGAAACAAAGCAAATCACCCACGTCCCAAAAGCTTTGAGTTTAATAATTCCACCCGGAAGTTTCATTAATGCACCTGGAAGTTTCATTAATCCACTCGAAAGTTTCATAAATCCACTGCAAACCTCTGTTTTTGCTTGTGTTTCTGCTGAAGCAAAATATTTTGCTCAAATGGGTGCTTCTGGAAAATGGGTCAAAGCGCTGATCGGCACGAAAAAACCCGACAAGAACGACCCGGTAAAGCTTCGATCTTTATCAAAATTTCGAGCTTTTGTTTTGTATTTTTTTGTTATGAACTTTCTGAACTTTTGTTTTTCTGGGTTTGATAGGAGAAGGTGAGTGGGAAGAGCAAGAAGTGGAAACTGTGGAGGAGTTCTTCAGGGGATTTGGGGTCTTCGTGGAAGGGTTTCAAAGGGAATTACAGGACGGGTTCGGAGGGGTCGGATTCGCCGAGAGGGGCCTATGCGTATAATGCCGCGGTGGCGGCTGTGGTTCGAGCTCCGCCGAAGGATTTCAGGGTTGTGAGGCAGGAATGGGCTGCTATCAGAATCCAAACTGCTTTCCGAGGATTCTTGGTAAGAAAAAAAAAATTGACTTTTTTTTTATCTATTTTATTTGATGGAATCGTAGGCCATAGATCTTTGTGTCTGGATTTGAACAACCTACTTGTTGATGTAAGAAGGTGCTTTTCTGTTAAAGTTGTAGCTTTTGAAATAAGCACATAGTTAGTGTTTAAGTTGCTCAATCCTTCTGTCTTTAATCTGTTTGATAAAATGCCTAGCTGCCCATTGAGCTTAATTTCAAGGATTTGGCTTATATTGATGAAAGTTTGAAGCTTTTTTTTGTTTCGTTGTTTTATTCTGGGTAAGCTTATGTGCAGGCGAGAAGGGCTTTGAAGGCCTTGAGAGGAATAGTGAGGCTGCAAGCTCTGGTTCGAGGCCGACAAGTGAGGAAGCAGGCTGCAGTGACACTGAGGTGCATGCAAGCTCTCGTTCGAGTTCAGGCTCGTGTGAGAGCTCGGCGTGTGCGAATGTCCTTGGAGGGACAAGCAGTGCAGAACATGATCAATGAACGCCGCACCCAGGCTGATCTATTAAAAGAAGCTGAGGTACTTTAAGCTCTTAATGATCTTTGCTTTCATTTGATAAGTGACAGAAGAAAATATACTTGGTTTGAATCATCTTTTTCGAACTTATGTTTTTGTTATATTACTGAAAATAGATTAAAAAAAATTGCAGGAGGGGTGGTGTGATAGCAAGGGAACAATAGATGATGTTAAAGCAAAGATTCAAATGAGGCAGGAAGGAGCATTCAAGAGGGAGAGGGCAATTGCTTATGCTCTTGCTCAGAAGGTAATAAAACACAGAAATTGGCTTCATCGGGAGCCTCCTCGTAGTTTGTCTGTTAAATTAAGTACCTTTCTCTTCACATTACTGATACGAGCAAGATTGTGTTTCTTTTTTCTGTTCTCAGCAATGGAAATCAACCCCAGATTCGAATTCGAATTCTCGTACCAGATCCTCAGTGTACTCTCTCAATAAGAACAATGAATTTGACAAGAACAGTTGGGGATGGAGTTGGTTAGAGCGTTGGATGTCAGCGAAGCCGTGGGAGGCTAGGCTGATGGAAGAGTCGCACGAAGACTCTCCTGACATCACACCGCCTCCAAAAAGTAGAGTAGACCCTTTCGTGGGCAAACAACATTCGAAATCTTCAGAACCATGCTCAGTCAAAGTCAGGAAGAACAATGTCACCACTAGGATTTCTGCAAAGCCTCCTCACATTGGGCAAGCAACTCGCTCGTCTTCAAGCCCCAGTTCAGAATTTTGGTATGATGAGAGCTCTGCCTCATCTTCACTGTGCACATCCACAACGCCGGTTTCTGGGAACACCGGATTGGCATCGGACAGAACAGATGACAGCTGCAACTATAAGCCAAGTTACATGAACCTGACTGAGTCAACTAAGGCGAAGCAGAAACCACATAGTTATCTGTCTCAAAGAACTCAAAGGCAATCCATGGATGAATTTCAATTTCTCAAGAGGTCTGGGGTATTCTCTAATGGGGATTCAAAAAGTAGTGCTGGTTCTGAGCTATCTTCGGCCAACTTCTCTAAGCCGCTTTGCATGCCAACGCGATTGGAAAAAAACTCTGTGAAACTGAGGTGAAAGGGGCACCTCGTTCATACGATCAGGTGAATTAAGTTCATTTTGATTTAGAAGATCAACAGCTAGTTGCTCCCTGCTATCTAGAATGTGTAATTTAAGTGTGTGCGAGGAATAGAAGAGTTCAGTCTTCATTTGTAACATAGTTAATTTATGAATATGTGGAGTCGAATATTTGCTTATTTTGAATGAGATGGATCATTGAACTCATTGCCAGCTTTCTTGCAATGCATTGATCACTAGCAAATTTAGCTTCAACTTGATGATTTATTTCACAAAATCTACAGCGAAGACGCCTAATACATTTTCATATAAGTTACAAGTTACTAACTTCAGTAGCCTTCTTAAGCAAATGATGAGTAAGGTCTGATCAGGCGCTTGGAAGGACAACTTTTGCATCATTTCCGCTTTATGACCCGAAGCTTGACACCATTCTTGAACTTGAGAACAATGCCAAACTCAAGCTCCAGAGGTGACTCCATATATGGAGAGTGCCGGAACACATACTTCCGGTATAAGTGAATCAGTGCAAGCTTTATTTCTTGTATGGCAAATTTCTGACCGATGCAGGATCGAGGCCCGAGTCCAAACGGTATAAAAGCATAAGGATGCCTTTGTTTCTCTTCTTTGCAGCTTGGATCAAACCTCTCTGGCCTGAACTTTTCTGGCTCTGGGAAGTTCTTTTTATCTTTCGCTAAAACTCCGAGGGCTAACCAAACCCAAGTCCCCTGCTTCTCAAAAACATAAAGGAACTAATCCCATAAGGTGTATGATATATACAAACCACTTTCAGTCCA
The DNA here is from genome assembly GCA_015708375.1 of Cydonia oblonga. Classification (NCBI taxonomy): domain Eukaryota; kingdom Viridiplantae; phylum Streptophyta; class Magnoliopsida; order Rosales; family Rosaceae; genus Cydonia; species Cydonia oblonga. Next base: position 1,988 of record JADOBS010302585.1, on the reverse strand, counting down.
CAGACAAAAAGACATTTCTGCAAAGAGATCCTAGCAGAAGTAGAGCAATACCTTTGGTAAAAGATAACCGCCTATTTCGATTTCTCGAGATGTTTCTCTAGCAACTAATGGGGAAACCATGTAAAATCTCATTGCCTCTTTAATAACCTGCATTCAAAAAAAAAACAACGGATAAGCCAACTAATGAGGAAGATTCCTCAAATGCAACATTGAAATTTGAGAAGCCTTGCCTGATCAAGATAAGGAAATTTGTGTTGAAGATCACTTGCAGTTGGCATCTGATCAGGCGGTCCAAATCCATCGATCTCTGCCAGCACCTTTTTTTCTACTTCTGGATGTCCAGCAACCAAGTAGACAGATGTAGACAATGTGAATGCTGTGGTGGCCGACCCGGCAAGGAGATGCTCATAAGCAAGTGCACTAATGTAATCTGTTGTGAAAACATTCTTCGAAAGCCTCCCTGACTCCCTTGCATTCAGTATAACAGACAAGAAGTCCTTTGAACCTCGTCTGCTGTCTTTCATTCTCTTTTCCACAACTGCACCAAGCCGGCTAGTCAAATGCCTGTTGTTATGTTCGATTTTCCCGTCCATAGTGCCAGGAATTCTCTTCAACATCTGCCAAAATGGCCACTGAAGTATGGGGACAAGTAGTCCTAGTATGATCGATAAGGAACCCGAAAAATCCATCTTAACCTGTGTTGTGGAATATATGTGTTGGTTGATAAAGTCTGAGACTTCATCATCATTATTGTCTATGCCATCAATCTTTTCGACTGATTCGCCGACGGATTGTGGTTTAGAAAGGCCAAAGTTGACACCAAATGCAGCTTGTCCTATTACATCTGTGGCCAATCGAAGGGAGATGTCGGAAAAGGTAATATCTTCTTCTACTTTCGCCATGGAGTCAAGTTTTTCAGTTGCACATTCAACAAATGACTGCATTGTAGGCACAAGGTTGGCTAAGTGTGAAGGTTGATACACTGATAATATAGTGTTTCGCATCGTCACCCATCTCGCATCCCTGCAGGATGCTCAAACTCCATCAGATATTCTACATTACTCTAATCAACATAAAGAGAGATTTTAACTTGAGTGCAAGAGAGGTGAACACAATATCCTCACCAATTGACCTAATCTACATCTACGATAACTTTAAAACGGTAGATATCCTATGCCTCTTTATATCAATATAATATATAAAATATATACCTGGTTAAAAAGAGACCCTTCTGATGAAGAGGGGAAGCTGCAAGGGGAGGTGGAATACTTCTGTTTTTAATGTCTTTGAATTTCTTTATTCCAACCTCCCTACAAAGCTCTGCATCTGCTACAATTATGAGTGGTTGTCTACCGATATGAAATCTGCCAGGATATGCGGTATCAAAAACTTAAGAGCTGTGTTATGCACATGCATGGACAATTTATCCTAGCGTATTTTAAATTAAAGTTACATAACTGAAACGTTTGATTTATCACGAGATCTAATATTTAACCAGACTCTGGTTTGGTACTGAGGAAATTCTGAAAAAAAAGCTGGTATCAAAAAAAGCTAGGAGCTTTTTTGTGTTTGGTAAATCTTCAGCTTCAGCTTTTTTTCACAGTTTTGGATGAAAAAAAACCAAAAACAGAAAGCTGCAAAACCCAGCTTTCAAAAAATTGGTTTTTTTTCACATCTTTTTTACATAAAAGTTTACCAAACATTATAATAATGTTTTTTTTTTCAAAAGCACTTTTACAAAAAATTTTACTAAACACTCTGCTGCTTTATTTCACAGCCTCTTATTCTCACAGCACAACAAAAGCAATTTTTTTTCAAAACACAGCAATACCAAACCAGCCCTAACATCCTTCCTTCCAACCAAGGAAGAAAAAATCGATAATATCGGCGATATTTCGCCGATATTATCGTTTTTTTCATATAACGATATTTTGGTGTATATACCTTTAAATATCGTAATAATATCGATAATATCGCGATATTATCGC
>JADOBS010302584.1:0-14621 GCA_015708375.1 Cydonia oblonga | reverse complement strand
TATATATATATATATATATATTCCTAATATTTATCATACAAGAAACGTAAAATTTCCATATGGAGTTAATTGCTAATCATAATTAGGATGAGTAATAATATTTATTGACATAATTAGGGTTTTGTGGCATAAGTTGTAAATATGTGATAATAATTGGTTATATATTTATTTACATTGTAATTCTATTTGAAATTTGAATTTTATTTGAATGTTTAATATTATGTTAGTTTTTGTTTGAAAAATAGGAGTTTCAAAGTTTTTTTTAAAGAACCCAAGACTGAATTATGCACCGACCACTAGCTTTTAGGGCCGACTGACATATATAGAAGCGAAGTGTAGAAATAGAGAACAATGCAAACAGACAAGCTTATCTCATCGTTGTCAGCAGCAAGCTCTTTAAATTTGGCACGTATATATATTTGCCACCGATCTATTACCAAAACCAGATCATCAGAATATAAATATAAAGGGGTATGTATGCTTGGCGAATTGAGATTTCCGGGAACTTCATAGTCCATACGATGATGTGGCCAGGTAGCCACTAGGCACGATTTCAGCAGGTCGTCAACTTGTACTGCAAAAGGATATGAGGACCTACTCATCATTCGTCACCAAATTAACAAGTCGCCAAAAATAAGGAAAAGACGAGTATATCACATCATATCCCACATCAGATATCAATAAGTGGGATATCTTATGAGGTAACAAACTTTTGATCTTTAGGTGACTGGTTAATGTAGACGTTTGATCTTATAGGTAAACTACTTTGGCATCCTATGAAATCTTCAAAATTGGTATTATTACCGCTAGTTTGGCATTATATGATTTCCAAATTCTGAGCAACAATGTAAAATTTTTGGTCGCAAACTAAGCGCATTTGCTTTCAATGATTTTTTTTTTGGTTTGGGGAGTATTTGAATATGATAGCTTAACGGTGTTTTTAAGATTATATTTTGAGCAACTAATCTGAAATTATTTTTTATGGGTGAAACTTAGTGTTAGGCCAATTTCAATTACAAAGATCTTTAAATAGGCTGATCATGTTTCCTTTCTATTGTAATGAGTATTTTCCAAGTGCAAAGTTTTGAGCCAATACTTGGATGCCTTGCAAGTGAAGTGACTATAAGAACAAAAAAATAACCCTTATTTTGGTTGATATAAAGATTTTGTTGCTCGAAAATTTTCTATTGATTGAATAATTTATTTAAAAAGGCCCAAAACTCATGGCTTTAATTAGAGTTGTTGAAAATGGAATTGAGATTGGTTTAGTGTGTAAGCTAGAGGTAAACAAATGTGTAAAAAAAATAAAATGTCTAAAATACCCTTGAATTTAACAACCCTTTAACGGAATGGGTGAAGTGAGACCAAAACAATCGAAAATGTCTATTTAAGAGGACAAAGTGAGAAAAACTAGTTTCAGAGGGTAAATTGAGACTAAATAGTAGTTTAAGGAGACATTTCAATTAATAAGCCAAGTTTGTGAACTATTATATTATATCAAAGTTGATCCTAAAAACTACCAAGCCTATGTGGCACGCATGCTGAGTAATCAATAAGCTAACTACGTCATTCGGTTGTGTGCGGGGTGTGCCAACTCGTCAGCCGAGCTTTGGCGGGGAGTAAAATATGTTGATGTTGTGTTGGGCGCGCTGCTGACTTCTTGATCTTGCGACTACGATTAAGGAAGGAACACGTCTCAGCCTTTGGGTTCTAGAGCCTAAAGACAAGGCTGCTAGTCTTGTGAAGTTCACAGATCATCGGCGCCGGGTTCGGTCACGGTGATTATATTCGTAAAAGTATAAGCACGACAAACTGACACTAAACTATACGAACACAAGTACTCAAAATTGATGTATGTCTTGATGATGAATGTGGTTCGGCCATTAGAATGCCGAACTCTAAAACTTACTTGTGAGTATCCAATCATAAAACAACTCGGCGTTCAAAGCGTCGAGCCCAGTAATTTGTAACACCTCACTTCGCCGAAAAGGCTAATGAGATGACCTCTGCCAATAAGGACTCAAAAATCCTTCTTGATTGAGACTTGGATAGATAACCAATCTGCCTCGACGCAGTGCTATTTATCCAAACTGAAGGTGCTCTGTGGTCGGCTGATTCTACACAACAGTGTTGTTTATCCAAACTGAAGATGTCATCGGTTGCCTTCACAGTGGTGTTTATCCAAACTGAAGATGTGTTGGTGGAAAAAAATAATAAAAATCTCAAGGTTGTTGAGAGGTTTTGCGTAGAGAGAAAGTTTGTGCAGGATAGTTTGTGTGTTGAATTGGAGGGGCCCTGAATGATGCACTCCCTCCTCTACTTATAGCAGCGAAACCCCCTATGGTCGAACTAGAGATATATTAGGATTAGAACTCCTCAACCCAATCTAATTAAACTTCGACCAATCCTAATCTCCATAGTACTTTGAACCAAACCTTCAAACAAACCAGGTTCATCTCCTAATCCCAAGTACTTTAGCTTTGAGACTCCTTATTATAACATGATTCGACTACTTCACCTTTATCTGGAATAATCTTCTTCATAGCAGGATTCGACCAACCTCGACAGGGCCGGCCCATGACAAGATTCTAAATAAACACCATTGGGCCGAGGTCCAAAATAACATTTTGGGTCCAAACATTGCCCTCCTCGCTTCTGAGGTCTTCGACCTAAATTTCCTGGTCGAGCCTCGACCTTGAAGAAGTGAAAGCAAACCCTTAGTATATCTTTGAAAGACATCGAAAGTCTCGAATATTCTATCCAGTCAAGTGCATTTATGAAGCACGATAGCAGGATCTCAATTTTGTCAGATGCTCTGCCATGTGGCAATTCCTCAGCTTACTTGTCCGCTTTTAATAATGACATTCGAAACGTGCAACCATTGAAACGTCTCTTCGCCATTAAATTCGCCGTCATATGCATATGTGCATCCTCAATCCATAAGTTCTTTGGTCTCTTGACTTGGATTCTTTGAACATCTGTCATGATTATAAAATCCTCTGGTTGATTTTACACCCCATTTAAAAAAAAAAAAAATTTGCTGATCTTCCCCCCAAAATGCTTATAAATACTCAACTCTTCTTCATTCAAACCTTACGCTTTCAAAATTCTCGAAAATCTTGCCATCTGCCCTCAAAACCCAAAAAAGAAACCGTACCTTAAAATCTAGAAAAACCATATTCATCAATGGCGTCCAATACCTTCATCAACAAACTCAACGAAGAATGCAACAAATGCCAAAACATTACCGACCAGAACACTACCAAAATCATCCGATTTGAGGGTAATTCAAATGATTCCCACCAAACTCTCGGCCCACTTTTCAAGGATGATGTCCCAGAAGCCATCACCGAGATAATGCAAGCTCACTGCCCGAGATGTTGCAAGCTTACTACCTAAAACCCTTGTTCCAAGGGTATGATTGGTTGAAATAGGAATTGGCCAAACCCCAAGGTGCTTGGCCCTCGGCCACTATGTTATGGGCTATCTGGGTCACTCGAATTGAGTTATTCTTTGGTGACCAGTGGAAGTCTCTTGGCATTTTCGATGCCATCAAGCTCTCGACCATCAAGATGAACTTGGACCGAGAACTTGTGATGGCTGCCTTAAGCTTTTGGTGCTCGGCAACCAACACGATGGTCATTCCTATCAACTCTATTGGCCCAACGGTGCTGGATATCATAGTTATCCTCGGCACTTCCCCCTTAGGCCTTCCAATCGATACTGCTTTCTCCAGGTGTAAATTTGACTTGGATCTGAAGACAACCTTGGAGGAACGCACCGTCGAAGCCTTGACTAAAGAAGACCAAAGGCCGTCAAAAGAAGATGTGCGAAATTTGCACCAAAAATATTTCAACTACAACGCCCTGATTACTCACTTCGCCAGTTGAGAAAACGAAGATCTTAAGAAGGGAGAACATGAGGCATTCTTATTCTACTGGTACAACAAATACATTTTTTGTGCCAGGTCAAAAAAGTGTTTAGCCGAGAACATGCCAGTCGCCGAGGCCCTGGCAAATGGTCGTGTTCTAGCCCTTAGCCCGGCCATCTTCGCTAATCTAAACTGATGCTTAGCTGATGCTTCAGTGGGGAAAATTAACACCCACCAAAATGGCCCGCTTTGGGTCTTCTAGCTTTAACTGTAGGTGTATTTCTCGACACTAAGGCCGGAAGTCCCAAGCTTCAATTCTTTCGAAACAATGAGACTTGAGATGGACTCGCGCCCCATTCCTCTGCACATGGCCGAAGAAATCTTTAAATATTTCTTCGGCCTAGAGAACATGTTAGACGATGAATTCCTAGTCTGCCGTTGTCAGACATACCCTCATTCTATCATTCTCCCTAATTGGCGTGGAAAGAAACCGAGGAAGCCTCTCTTCGACAATCCTGGAGCTCGTTCATCATTACTCACGACCTACCCTATGGTTGCGAAGCTCAACGAGGAAGCTGGGAAGTTTACCACCCCTAACTTTTTGGCCCGATAATTGGGCTATCTCCAAAGGTGCCCATGCCACTAATTGCTTTTTTCTCACTTTAAAGCTGAGAATGTCTATCCGGCTCTTCTAAGGATGAGTTCAAGAGGTGGTGCATCAAATTCCACATTCGATCGAACACTCTAGAAACCCAATGTGCCAACATCTTTGCCGAATGGTGGGATGCTTACATAAAGCAATTCTTCAATAACTCAGTTGAGGAGATCTCACAGAAACTTTTTGGCAACCTCCCTAGAAAAACTCTTGCTTTAAAATCCAAAGAAGCAGTCTAAGGTATACATCCATGTTTACTATTTTCCTTTGATCGTTCACTTAATGCTTTATTCTGACTCGACCTAAGTTTTTTCAGGTAGCCGTACACTAAAGCGGGCTGATGTGATGGCAATGGCACCGGCCAAGAAAAGACTTGCCCATTATCTGAAAAAGATTGTAGCCCCTGTGCCGACCCTGCCGAGTAAACGACCCTGCCTGGAAACCGAGATGACAGGAGACGCTCCCCAGCCTAAAAAATGTGTCAAGAAATTGCCCAAGAAAGGTGAGCAGGAGATTCATAGCACGTTGGTATGTGGCCCATCATTTTTAAGGCCGAATGACATGACTACCCATTTGTAAGTCCTGAGTGCCTCCGGGCAACGAAAGACAGTTTTGTGAACATCGGCTTCGACGATAAAGATCTGGTTGTAGCCATCATGGTCGTCTATGAAGGACAACATTTCATGATTGGCTGTGGCGTCAGTTAACAAATCTAAAATTGGCATCGAATATTCATCTTTGGGGGTTGCCAAATTTAAATTATGAAAATTTATGCAAATGCGTAGAGCGCCGCTTTTCTTTAGCACTGGTACGATATTCGCCAACCATTCAATGTATCGAGCGGTCCGAATAAACCTGGTTCTTAAAATTCGAACCAATTTGTCTTTTATGCCAAGTTGTACTTCGGTCGAGAATCACCGATGAGGTTGGCGAAAAGGCTTACAACCAGCTTTAATGCGTAATTCTTACTCGACGAGGGTTCGATCTAGACCAGGCATCTCATGGTAACTCCAAGCAAAGCAATCTTTAAATTCATTGAGTAATTTGCTAAGTTTGGTTTTCATGGGTTGGGGTAACAAAGCACTAATAAATAACGGTCGAGGGTCATTGACCGTTCCAACATTTATTTCCTCTAATGGGTCTTTGACTTGGGGCCGACTGTCTTCAAGGTCGGTCGGGGCAGCTTTGACTTTGTTAAGTGATAAGACTGGACCATTGTTTCATTCAGTGAGAAACTCCACGAGGTTTACACTCGAATTTGGTTGTTTGGAAAAAGTATGCCAGTGGGCCTGCAGTCGTTCCATGGTAGATGAAATTGTGGCCTGGTGTTCGGCCTATTTGGTGTCAAACATTGGGATCGGTCATAAGGTTTCCAACCCGAGTTTTGTCGAATCCTAGTGAACGGTCTCGGTGCTAACCTTGATGGCTTTTTAAACTGAGATCCTAATTGGCTTACCGTCTTCGTTAAAATCTTGCAAGGTGGTATAGCCAACATGATCGTTGTAGTAGCTTGAATCATACTAGCTTCGTACGGCTAATTATCGATTGGATGAACTATGACCGATTTACCATCCTAGAAGATAAGAACTTGATACAATGACAACGGGATGCAGCCCGTTTGATAGATCCAGTCTCAACCGAGCAAGGCATTATACTCGGTCTTTGAGTCGACTATGAAAAACACAGTTATATGATTGCGACCTGCGATAGTTACCTCTAATGGAAGCACACCTTTGGTGTGATATTTATTGCCGACACAACTGCTCATCGTGAAACTTGATGGAATGAGTTCACAGCGCAATGCCTTCATGATAGAAACGAGCATGATGTTGACTGTAGCTTCGTAATCGACGAAAATTTTAAAGACTGGGTATCTTTCGATATGAGCCGTAACATATAATGGTTTCAAGTGACGCAGATTAACCAAAGGAGAGTGTGGAAATAGCTCGACAAGAGCTGCTTGAAGTTTATTTTCTCTTGTAGCCAGCTCAAATCGACCTGTGTGCTTCTTCGGCAACAACGTTGCCATTAAGGAATTTTTTTGGGACGCGGTTAGCTGGAATTCGGTAGGTAAGACATGGACCATACTGATTTCCATAATGTCGAGGACCAAGGGACCCATTGGGTAGTGTTTTCTTTCTTGGCGAGTTGGGATTGCGAGCGGGGGATCTTGTTCATGGACATCCTCCGTATGACTATCTTCGGCTGGCACAAGGATATGCTTTTGTGGTATGCTGACTGGAACCTCCTCGTTCGGTACATTGGCTCCGGATTCGATCAGTGTTATGACCTGGCCTTGCTTGTGGGATGTCATGCGAGTTTCCTCTTGATATACGATGCGAGCGTCTTCTGTGTCTAGGTAAGCATCCAGCCATGCTACATGTTCCATTTCATCGGTTGTAAAGCCGAAGAGGGACACAGCTAAGAAAACTTCAAAGTGGTACCATAAAAATTGGAGGTCCTCGAGAGAAAAGGGAAGCTCGGCAGTGTCGATGTCAGTATATGGATCGATCATAAAGCTGATGACCTAAGCTTCTCGTATATGCTGGTTCCTAGCCTTTATCCCCAAATCCGAGGTCTTTTGGATAATATGCTTGGCATCGCGACATGCTAAAACCAAATAAAAAGTGTCTTAGCACACTTTCGAGAGGCCGTATAAGTCGTTTGCTGAATATTGCTTATGGAAATCCTGCATGTATTTCAAAGCCTTACCGAGAAATGACGGATGAAGATTTCGTCGTATCTTAATAAGTGGTTCTTGGGGTGGTAGTGGAGGAAGTTTATTTTCAGCCTCTTCTTGAAAGTGCTCAAGGCGAGCTTTTATTTCTCCGGGTCGAAAGAGAAGTTTGATTCGCTTTTCTGATTCTTCGATCGTGGTTTCAAGGTTGCGATCCATTGCCTTTTTTCCTTAGAGTAGCTTGGTCATGATTACCGAGGGTTGTTGATCATCCTCCTTATCAGCCGTTTCCTTTAGTTGCCATTTTGTAACTGAGGCATCTTGGGCTACTCGTCAGCGAGCCATACAATCAATTCTCTGGCGTAGACGCTTTTGTGATTTGGACAACACTGTATACACGCTGGTTGGGGAGTTGTAGGTATACCAACACTGATCATGTGGCTTAAGTGGTTTGAAGGTACGTTGGTTAGCTGAAGCACATGAACTACCAGAGTTGCTCGCATAATAATCCTCGTCATAAAATGGCGCGTCGAAATCTAGGCGCCGTCAGGCTGAGCGCGGCTTGCCATCCTGTACTTGAGGGCCAAGCCTATCAAACACCTTGTGGTGTTGGCCTATACCAAATGCCTTTTGAGGCGCCGTCGCGACTATGGGCATATGTTGTGGTTTCTTGACGCGAAGTGTCTTTTCTTTGGGTTCAGTTAAGATGACGTTTGCCTTACACCGACTACATAAAACTATCGGCCCATCAGGTTCTTCTTCGATGGAGCTCGACATTGATTCGACAATAGTTGGCCCTATCAAATCTTGAGGTGGCTCGTTCGAGAATAAATCAATTTTCAATCGTGGCCGAGAGCTTTATTTTTGGACGAATTGCATTGGCACGAACTCGACCTTCATTTTCCCTTTATCCCTGGATAATCGAGCATCTACCATGCTTACTGTTGCCATAGGGAAATGATCGGTGTCAAGGATCATTTGTTTCTCAGGGAACTTAAGCTTTCCATTGTCGATCCAGCTTTGAATGACATCGCGGAATACGACACAATTATTTGTCGTATGCTTGTTTGCATTATGATACTTGCAATATGTTTTCCCTTTTAATTTTTCGGCCTTGGGGATATTATGTCATGGCCGAAGTTTGATGATTTTGGCAAGCAGCAATTGATTGAAGATGGCGTCAGCTTTAGTAATGTCGAAAGTATAAACTTTGGTTTTGATAGTGGGCTCATCAGAGGCCAAGCGAGATTTGGCATCTTTGGGATTGGCCTGCGCTAACGCCTTACATATATATGACTTATCGATTACTATCTTGGCCGCGTCTATGGGTTTTTGTAGATTGTCCCCCAAGACGAAGACTTCGAAACCTTATCTTCTCGAAGTGAATAATCATACTGCTCGATGTGTTGAGCCAATTCGTACATGTCACGGAAGTTGGCCCCCAGGAACTTCTTTTTGTATTCCACATCCAGGCCGTTTAGAGCGATCCTAACGAACTCGAATTCAAGGAGAGGTACTCGGCGCCAATTTCTGGCCGACTTAAACCTCATAAGGTATTCCATTATTGATTCGTCAAAGGCTTGAGCCATCCTTGCCAAAGACGATACTACCATATCCATCCCTGGTCGATAGAGCTGATCGTGAAACTTCTCGACTAATTCGTCCCAACTCTGGATATAGTTGGGTCAGAGATTGATATACCATGCGAAGGCCAAACTGGTTAGCGAAAAGTTGAACAATTGTAGCTTATGAAAATTGTTATTAACATCCCTACATTAAGCAGTGAACCGAGCTATGTGTTCTAACGACGATAGGGATGATTCTCTGGTGAAAAGGCTGAAGTCCGGAATTTTAAAGCCTTTGGGGTACTCAAATTTTTCCATGAAGGCGGGATATGGATGAATGAAATTTGGATACTTCGGCCTTTTCTTTAAGGCCAAATCGATCATTCTTTGGACCTCGATCATATCGATAGATGTTTGTTTCTGCTCTCTGGTCGGATCTGTTTGATCTACTGCTTGATCCTCCTTTTTTTTCCAAGTTGATCGTTTTGGGCCGAGCAAATCCTGTTTCGGCCTGTATCATTGGTAACATATTATTCTTAGGTGGAAGTTGTCAGAACCGATCGGCGGGTCCACCTTCGTAGGCTTTACTAACTAATAGTTCGAGCAATCTGTTGTGTGTATCACCATTACTACGTATTACCTCAAGTATGCTTTTTACTTCCCGGCTGAAAATCTGTTCAACTTGCCGAAAATCTGTTCAACTTACCTCAAGTATCATTTATAGAATATTTAGAATGAAACTTGATGATATGCTTTATTTTATAAAATCTAGAAGGCCTTTTGGAGATTTCAAGCAAGTAAGTTTCAATAACTTATTCTTTTAACTAATCCATTTGTTTTCTTCTTCTTTTTATTTTTTATTTTTTTTGTCTTTTCAATGTATTCTTACAAACAGATGTTTGCACAATCGAATTTCAAAAAAGATGTTTTCCTCATTCTCATATGTTAATATGGTTAAAATCTAATTTCAAATGTTTTCTTCGATCTCATATAAATTCAATTATCTCAGTTGAAATACCAGATAAAATTCTTAATCCACAACTTTATGAAATTGTTAATGAATTTATAATTCATGGACCATGTGGTTATAATCAAGTGTCTTTGCATGCAGGAAAATAAGTGTTCAAATTTTTTTCCTCAACCATATAAAAACGAGACAATTTTTTAACCTAGTGGTTTTCCAATCTATTGCCGTCGAGACAATGATTCAAAATTTGTTATAAAAAATGGTATCAAGATTGATAATAGATTTGTTGTTCCTTATAATGTTGAGTTGCTATTGAGATACAATGCTCATATAAAAGTTGAATCCTGTTGTCAGTCAATGCTTGTAAAATATTTATTTAAATATGTTAATAAAGGCTTAGATAGAACATGATACCTTATGTTTGGAGATTATTTCAATATTTGATACATCATAGAGAATCTTCTGTTGAGCGACTTCCAATTCATTTACCATTACAACAAAATATTGTTTTCAATGTTGATCAATCACTTCCTCCAATTATTAATCACCATATTTTTTAACATACAATGTTAACAAGTTAGTTTGAAGCGAATAAACTTTATCACGAAGCACGTTCACTTACTTATGCACAGATTCTATCCAAATTTTTGTATGATGCATGAACAAAAATGTGGAAACCAATGAAATGCAAAGGATCAATAGGTAAAATAGCATATGTCCATCCTACATCTGGTGACTTATATTATTTAAGAATACTTTTAAATTTGAAAAAAAAAAGTGCAGTAAGCTTTGATGATATTAAAACTGTTAATGGTGCTGTACATTCTTCATACCATGCTACATGCAAATCATTGGGATAATTATGATTGTCAAGAATTATACAAAAAAACATGCAATTTTAAAATCGCACCTTAATGAAGATAAAAAAAATATGTATATGATCATGTTATAGAAACTGTAAATACAAAAAAAAGATGGATTATTTTTTGTCTTTAGTCATAGAGGTATTGGAAAAAACTTTTTTGAGCAATGCAATGATAAGTAGACTTAGATCTAAAGACAAAATTGTTTTAGCTGTAGTGTCACTAGGAATAGCATCATTGCTATACTAGGTGGTAGAACAACTCATTCTAGATTCAAAATTTCATTGGTTAATATTGATTCTTCAATTTGTCCAATAAAGAAAAAAAACGTATTTTGCTAAATTAATTGAGAAAACAAATTTAATTATATGGGATGAAGCACCTATGAATCATAAACATTGTTTTGAAGCATTAGATAAAACTTTTTCTGATATTTTATCACACTTGCATACTCCTAATACAAATTTTCCTTTTGGTGGTAAACCTCATTTGATTTTAGACAAATATTACCTGTTATTCGTGGAGGAACCGAAGATGATATAATAAATGCTTCTTTGAACATCTCGTATTTATGGTGACATTTTAAAATTTTTCGATTAAAAGAAAACATGAGATTGTCAAGAAATGATTGGAGCATAAAAAATAAAAAATAAAAAAAAACCAGTGATTTTGCAACATGGATTTTACAAATAGGTGATGGAAAATTTGATAGTACCAATAAATACAGATAATACATACGAAGCTGATACATCTTTGGTTCAAATGCCAGAAGATTTAATAATTCATTCTTCTACAAACCCAATTTCTTCAATCTTTGTTGCAGCTTTCCCCAATTTTGAAAATTCTCTAAACAATTTAGTTTATTTGAGAGAATGAGCTATAATTATTATAACACCTCGCAACACAACTGTATTGGAAATAAACAGCTATATAATTAATTTGTTGCCTAGACAACAATATATGTTTTAAGTCATGATTCTATATGCTCTTCAAGTGGAAATATTGAAAATCTAGAAATGTTGTATCCTACAGAGTTTCTAAATAAACTTGATTTCAATGGTTTGCCAACACATAACCTCATTTTGAAAATAGGAATGCCAATTATGTTGTTACGAAATTTAAATCAATCTTATGAAGCTAAAATACTTGCTAAAATACTTGAAGCTAAAATACTTGCTGGAAGCAATATTTGACATAAAGTTTTTATACCCAGAATAACTCTTACAACAACTAAAAGTAAGTGGCATTTTGGTTTTAAAAGACGTTGATTTCCAATTAGACCATGTTATGCAATGACTATTAACAAAACTCAAGGACAGTCTTTAAAACAAGTTGGTTTATATCTTCCTGAACCTATATTCACTCATGTACAATTATATGTTGCATTATCCAGAATTACATCCAGAGAGGATCTAAAAATATTGATAGAAAATTGAGAAAATAGTGCAAATAATTACACCTTTAACATAGTGTTTAAAGATGTATTACAAAATTTGGAACAAGATTAGGTCAGTTTTGTAAATCCGTCAATCCATAACTTTTTCCTTTTTCTTTTTTCCCCTTTGTGTTTACGTTTTACTTTTTTGGTTATGTATGTTTTTATCCTTGGTAAGTTGCTGTGTATAAATATCTTATATAATTCTCCCTCCAATTTCACAAAACAATGCTTTCAAACACTTGAAGCTTTCGTCTCCAATGTTGGAAACTCCCTCTGTTAAAGACGATTTTACCAAACAACACTTTTCAAAATTTGTAATTTCCGTATCTGATATTTGAAACCCTCCATGTTAAAGATATAAAACATATCTATGTCCTTTTATCCGTTTCTTTTCTTTTCTAAATTCATTCCTACTTATTTATAAATATTATATTTCCTTTTGTAGGTTAACATTTTTCTACAACAAAAGCAGCCTTCAAACAAAATTAAGTTTGAACGCTAACGCTTATTCAGCATGTTCGTTCCATTGTTGCCTGCCGCATGCCCTCAATTGCTATGCAATGATTGAACGGTATGTTACTACAACAATTGAATGGTATGGCACAAAAACTCATACTTCCTTAGCTTTGCTTTGTTAACATTTAACATTTAAATGCAATCTTTGCTTACATTTTTCTTCAGGGGAATTGGCTGTTACAAATATAGATAATCACTGTTTTCTTTTTGCTTTCTCTTAATACATAACCAATTGCTTGCCTGACCACTGAAAGGTTTAGTTCGACATCCACACATATTAATAAAAGGGGTGTGATATCCACACACCTCATTTTACTTCTCACACACCTTTTTAATTTTCGGCCGTTGGATCGGATGAATTGAAGAAGATCAATGGATATAAATTATCAATGGGTGTGTGAGAAGTAAAATAGGGTGTGTGGATAGCACACCCGTTAATAAAATTGTCCCCTCTAGCGATATACCCTCTCCACATGTCTTAATTGAGCCAAAGAACACCTTAATAATAGAAAGAGATCAGAGTTATATCCATTGATATACCATTTTCACTACTCGCTACTTAGATTTAACAATTTCTCTAATTGTAAGATGTTCTTTGGATCAATTAAAGCACATGGAGAGGGTATATATTTAGTGGGAGCATTTTTGTTCATATTTTTAGACCTCCATCTTAAACCTGTCAATGAACAGGCTGAGAACAGCTGAATAATTGGTTATGTACATAAAGGAAGCCCAAAGAAGGAAGTTTAAATATATAAATTTGTAAGAACTAATTCCACTAAAAAAAGGGGAAATTTTATTTGAACTCATCTAATCTCTTTCTACACCCAAGTTACTCTTTACATCCATATTGTTTTCAATTAAAATATCAATATTTCTTTAAACCCAAATTATTACCTCAACTACCCTGACAAACACAATTCAATATGTAAATTTATTTTTATACCCATTTGAAAAATAAAAAACTAAAATCAAAGCATTCTCTCCTTTGCCATTCTCTCCTTCCAACAGTTGTTTTTTATGGCCACTTAGTACTACGGTTTAGTAGTATTCCTCTTCATTTGTAAGTGAAAGGTTTTAGGTTCGATTCTTGCCACTGTTGAATTTGAACCACATTATTGCTAGCTCATTGTGAGGCTAAGTCCACCCCTTCCCATTAGTGTAGATAATATTGTTTGTTCAAAAAAAAAAAGAGAGTTGCTTTTGATGGAGTCTCCATCACCCACTACAGCGTTACTCTCGTTAAAACTTAGGTTGCTTTGCGTGACCATGTCAAAGAAGTCGTCCCCTCTAAACTACCCTCGAGCATGTATTTTGGCTTCTCCAACACATTCGCTAGCGTGTGGCTATATTTGAGTTGGAGTTCACTGTGTTTGTACTGAAAGGCCTCGTTAAATTTGAGTTTTATCCAACTGTTGTAACGTTCTTGGTAGGCCGTAAAAACAACACCAATGAACTTAAAAGATTTTCTAATATCTTTTCGATTTATCAATCTGCATAGATTTTACATGAATTATATGTAAGTTGTAATTTTCAAGAGAAACTTGAAAGATTAGAAAGACGAAGGAACAAGAACTATTGTGATGTCAAAGAAAGAAGTAATAAAAAATGATGAACAAGTACACAAATGTAAATTAAAAAACCACATTTTCTTATAACATTATAAGTCTATGAACGCCACATTAAGTTCAACCAAAAAAAACCTTCGATATCATGTGATTTCTAACTAATCAAGGAATTGTCTACACAAAATTTAACCTCGCCAGATAATTAAAAGCATGTGACTATAATTATCTGACGAGGTTAAATTTTGAGATTCGATATCATGTTATTCCATTTTTATATAATTTTTTTTTTATCAAATTAACAACTGATTGACAGCTTTAATTCTCAATTTGATCAAACGATGCATAGTATACTTGGGAGGAGGTCCCACTTTCGGTGCCCTTCCATGCCCTCCTGTTTTGTGTGTTTTGTGTGGTCACGGTTAAGCCACGTCAACATTTTATATTGTTTTTTTTATAGAGATAATAAGACAAAAATGAATAGTAATATAAAATATTGACGTG
>JADOBS010302583.1:0-14617 GCA_015708375.1 Cydonia oblonga | reverse complement strand
TTTTTTTTTGTGAGCCCCTACACAAGGAGAGTAAGGAGTTTTCAGAGGTCGACCATAATTTCTCTCTTTTTTCAAATATTATCTCTTGATTTTTTTAGTATGGCGGTAACACAGCTCAATACATCAAGTATCATAATACAAGTAATTGGATACTTGAAAAAAAGTTTCGACCACTTATTAATGGCACTTAGCCCTGGTTTGGTATTAAAGTGATTCTGAAAAAAAGTGGGTATAAAAAAAAAAAAGGAAGTTTTTTTATGTTTGGTAAACATTCAGCTTCAACTTTCTTTTTTTTTACAGTTTTGGATGAAAAAAGCCAAAAACACAAAGTTGCAAAACCCAGCTTTGAAAAACCAGTTTTTTTCACATCTGTTTTACATAAAAGTTTATCAAATATTATAATACTGTTTTTTTTTTCAAAAGCACTTTTACAAAAAAGTTTACCAAACACTCAGCTACTTTATTTCACAGCTGCTTATTCTCACAACACAACAAAAACAGTTTTTTTTTAAAGCACAGTAATACCAAACTAACTCTTAGTGTACTGTACCGTGTTCTTGATCCACTAAAATATTTCTCAATAAAGTCAGAGTTGCTACCTCTAACAATACACAAGAGTCTTCATTATCACGTTTATGACTGTTTTCGTCTTGCTTGTTAAGTTTGGTTATTGTGTGCGTCATAGACAAAAAATAAATAAAATTTAAACAGGTGTCAAATTATGCAAACCATCGGTTTCAAACAATTATTGAACCAAAAATTGCAATTTTATTTTCGTTACTTGTCACATAAACTGCACAATCTAGCCGTGCACGACAAGTTGTGATCAGAAACATTAATAAAACATTAAGGTTTTTTTATTTTTGTTAAAAAGAGTCTTAGCAAAATCACAGCAAGTGATCTAGAGGTAAAGGCACAGATTGCGACTCTCAAATAAACAAAAAAATATGGGAGGTCCCGGGTTCAATGTTCAGAGTTGATAAGTCTGCTGGACTGTGGACATGGGCATGGTGAAATTCTCCATAGCCTCTCCAGCCTCAGAAATAGTGGAGAATCGTGACTTGTTACTTAGAAACCGTTTCTATTGATTTTAAATTTCATGAACCAAAATGAAGAATTTTATCAATCTCATAGATTATTTTAACTAAAAAACTTAAATAAGTATTAATTTATTGCTTTAGTGGTTGGCATAACAGAATCTCCAACAACAATGTGCATGCCTTATTTTAGTAATTATGCTTACTTATACTTAATTATGTAGTCTAATTAATCTTTCTCAAACATAATTACATATGCTTAACGAGCGAGTGTTTTGGAAGATAACCACTAACTCCTTTTCGGCATATTCGCAGAGGTAAGCGCATAAATTTGAATATTCTTTTTCTTCTGATCCTCCAATGGGATATGCCGTGTGCAACTGTCGCAGTGAGTACATGAACCCTAATGACATTATACGTGCATTTACCAAAATGCCCTCAAGTTATTTTCATGAAAATTAGCTTCTATACAGAGAGTTCTTTTTAACTAATGTTTAAATTCTATTCTGAGTTCGAATCTCATAAGAAACAGTTCGGGGCAGGCATCTATTTGGCCGCACCGGCCAAAACATACTGTAATAGGTTGGTTTGGTTGTAGTTTTGAGCTTTTTAAATTGGCTTAAACCGAAATTTGATAGAATTATGATACATGTCTAGTATTTTGCTAACATTACTAGATAAAAATGTTAATTTGAAGTTTAGTACAATTTTGAAACTATTGATGTTTGGCTTGTAAATGTGTTATTAATTAAACTTGACCGATACAATCTGAACCATATCCACTCTTAAAAACAATTCTTGATAAAAAAAAATATTATTGATTGAATTCAGATTGATCAACTATTAAAGAGAGCATAACCTGAATTTTGGTTTCTTAATTCAAAGGGTTAAATGAAAGCAAAAAAATTAAAAGGGTATTTTGGACAATTTGGCAAGCAGCCATTGCCATCATCATGAAATACAAATATCAGATCCATATTAGCATATACCAACTAAATAACTCCAATTAGTTCTGCTAATTGTTTTTCTAATTCCAACACTTTTTTTTACCATAGGGCTCACCCAAACTGCATACTACCTACTTTATCTACTGCCACGTGGATTAATAGAGGAATTCAAAACCTAAGAATGACACGTATCACTTCACTAACCAAACATCATGTAGAACCCGTGGGTTCCCCAGAACCAAAAGCCCACCTTCCTCAATTTCCCGGGAGTTCTGCAAACTATAAAAACCGCTGCATTTCACGATCAAGCTCTTGTTTCCTAATTAAGTTCATCTGGGTTTTTCTTAAAAAACCGAAAAGTCTTATCTTTGGTCTGGTTTTTTAAGGATATGCAGGAAGTGAGTTTATTGGGATTCCGAAAGCAAGAACTGTCGGATGTCGTCGGAGAAGCTCATTGCCACCGGTTTTGTGCGGTCCGATGCAGTGAATATGAATGTGGGGTCTTTCTCCTTCACCCCAATTTTCGAAGAGCTTCCGGTGGCCACCATTGTGTCACTTTCGCGACCCGAAACCGGAGATATTAGCCCCATGCTTTTGTCTTACACCATTGAGTTTCAGTACAAGCAGGCAAAGCTCTCTCTTTCTCTGTGTAATTTGTATCTGTATGAACTGTTTGGGATGGTTGTTCTTCAAAAGTTTAAGTTTTTAGAAACTAAAATTTGGCAATTTGTTATTATTATTTTGGTAAATCAATTGAAGTTGAATATTGGTAAATAGTTTGGGTACTTTGTTGATCAAATTTCCATGTTTGTGTTGTTTTTAGATCATATGATTGCTCCTTTACTGATACGAGTGTTTAAAATATCAAGGTATCAGGGGAAATATCGATATGCAAATTTGTGTAAATATGCATGGATATATCGATATTGATATTGATATCGGTTGCCATCTATAGAAATGAAGGAAATTTGATCAAAAACATGCCATTTAAAATGAAACTTTGGGGTCATACGTAAGTTTGTTGATATTTTACCAAGAGTTCCCTACCCTTTTCCATATCTTTCTGTGATTTTTTCAATATTTCCACATAACTAATACCAATGTTATGTTATAATAATTTTTGGGTACATTGTTCATGATTGTCTCATCTAACGATTCACAAAACTCTTCGATTGTCAGATGGTTTGGAAGTATTGTTATTCCATACTAAACGATTTGTTTTGTATTCCGCTGTAACAGTTCAAGTGGCAGTTGCTGAAGAAAGCGTCACAAGTTCTGTATTTACATTTTGCTTTGAAGAAACGCGCGATAATTGAGGAGTTTCATGAGAAACAAGAACAGGTTTGCCAATTTTATTTGATATGTCTCTGCCATTCTTTCATTTTTCGTTACATTTATGGATACTGGATTTTTCTCATTTGTATTTGGCCTAACACAAAAATGTACTTTTCATGGGAACTTTACACAAAAGGTTAAAGAATGGCTTCATAGCATTGGAATAGTTGATCAGACAGCGGTAGTGCAAGATGATGAAGAACCAGATGATGGGGCGGTCCCTTTACATCATGACGAAAGTGTTAGAAACAAGTAATTTTCTGACTTTTGCATCCCCTTTTCCCTTTCATTCTTGGGCACAAATTAAGCCTTTGTGCTAATAGTACTTATGGTTCCCTAAATTTGGTTATGATGCAGAGATGTTCCATCTCGTGCTGCTCTTCCCATCCTCCGTCCAGCATTAGGAGGCCAGCAGTCCATTTCCAACAGAGGAAAGGAGGCAATGCAGGGCTATTTGAACCATTTTTTGGGGAACATGGATCTAGTCAATTCTCGAGAGGTGTGCTCCTTTTCTATTGCTGCTGTAATTTGGTGGTACTCGTTTTCATGCTTGTTATAAGACGTGATTTCGGATTGTAGGTCTGCAAATTTTTGGAGGTGTCAAAGCTCTCCTTTTTACAGGAGTATGGACCAAAGTTGAAAGAAGGTTATGTTATGGTGAAGCATCTACCAAAAATTACCGGGGCTAACTCTGATGTGAAATCATGTGCATACTTTTGTCTTGACTGTTGCAGCAACAACTGGCAAAAGGTTTTTTGAATGAACTTTTTTCCTTTAGTTGTTTATTACAGAAAAATTCAAACTATGCTTCCTACAATATGTCTATTTATTTCGAGAGAATCGTATTTTGATTATCGTGATGTTTTTCATCCAACTGCAGGTGTGGGCTGTTTTAAAACCTGGGTTCCTGGCCTTACTGGAGGATCCTTTTGACACCGAACTTTTAGACATTATTGTTTTCAATGTACTGCCAGATTCCAATGAAATTGGAAAGTCTCAAATATATTTGGCTAATCAAATAAAGGAACGTAACCCTTTGCGCTATACATTTAGGGTGAGTTCTTGTATTTTATGTATGACTTAGATGTGCTTTGAGCATCTTTGGCTTAATTCTGATGACCGACACATGATTTGTAAATGTCAAAAGGTTGCTTGTGGAAATCAAAGCTTAAGGTTAAGAACCACTAGCAATGCTAAAGTTAAAGGATGGGTTACTGCAATAAATGATGCTGTTTCAAGGCATCATGAAGGTTGGTGTCATCCTCATCGGTTTGGTTCCTTTGCTCCTCCAAGGGGTTTGGCCGATGACGGGAGTCAAGCTCAATGGTTTGTAGATGGCGAAGCAGCATTTGAAGCTATTGCTACTTCTATTGAAGGTGCAAAATCCGAGGTTTGTTTCTTGCCTTGTTTACGCCAATTAAAGTGTATTTCTAGTGGTGAGAGGTCCATTGTTCTAAAAATCCCCGACTAGTGCCGCCTAGGCGCTAGGCGGTTGGTCACCGCCCCGATTAATGCCTAGACCGCCTAGGCACCTGCCTAGCCCACCCAGACCTGCTGAGGCACCCACCTAAACCGCCTAGGCACCTGCCTAGACCGCCTAGGCACCCACCTAGCCTGCCCAGACCCACCTAGACACCTGCCTAGGTTGCAACTCACTTAGATAAAAAATAGATAACTTTCCTTTTGTATTTTATTGTTTCCAATAAATTGTAAGAGACTTATTGAACACTTAATAAACACACATTATATGTTTGTTCTCCATGTTTTCATTATGTTCCAATACTTCATAATATATATGTCATTCTATTTTCTAGTTTATGACGAAATTATGTATATTTCAAGTATAAACAGACACTTATTTACACGAAATACAATAGATTTACTTAAATCCGCCTAGGCGCTAAGCCCCATCCCGCCGCCCGATTAACGCCTAGCGCCTTTTAGAACCTTGGAGAGGTCTCAACTGTAAAATGTTTGCCTCCAGATTTTCATTACCGGCTGGTGGCTTTGCCCAGAATTGTATCTTAGACGTCCGTTTCGTAGCAATTCATCTTCTCGGCTTGATGCATTACTAGAAGAAAAGGCTAAGCAAGGAGTTCAGGTGCAAACACAACTATTCTCTCTCATTGTTGGTATTTATTCTGTTTTAGTGGGGTTGATTTGACACGTTTTTTGTTCGAATGTTGGTTTATATGCAGATTTTCATTCTTCTCTACAAGGAGGTTTCTATTGCTTTAAAAATCAACAGTTCTTACAGCAAGAGATTGCTTTCTAACATTCATGAGAATGTGAGAGTAATGCGCTATCCTGACCGTTTCCCCACAGGCATTTATTTATGGTATGCACTTTCTGAACGGATTTCATCTCAATTTTATCTGATATCAAGATTGAAATAGAATTATCCCCATGTTTTTAATTAACTTGTTTTTTGTTTGGTTTGATGATGGTTCTCCATAAATTATTTACGTAAACGTACAGGTCACATCATGAAAAACTTGTCATTGTTGATTACCAGATTTGCTTCATGGGAGGATTAGACTTGTGCTTTGGCCGCTATGACACGGTTGAACACAAAGTGGGTGACTGCCCTCCTCATATATGGCCGGGAAAGGATTATTATAACCCAAGGTATTTCTCAGTTTCTTCCTAAAAAAATTATCATATACAACTCATACTCATTTTCCTTTTTGCGATGGGGGGTAGAGAATCCGAACCAAATTCTTGGGAGGACGCAATGCAAGATGAATTGGACCGTGAAAAGTATCCGCGTATGCCATGGCATGATGTCCATTGTGCTCTTTGGGGACCGCCCTGTCGTGACATTGCTCGGCACTTTGTTCAGCGTTGGAACCATGCTAAGGTTGAGTTTCTGCTATTTCTGGTCTTGTGGAGACATTCTCTCTTTTTAATTAACTAAATTTGCTAACTTGACGAACCATTTCTAGAGAAACAAAGCTCCAAATGAACAAACAATTCCGCTTCTTATGCCTCAGCACCACATGGTTCTCCCCCACTACTTGGGAAGAAGTAGCGAGAAAGACATTGAGAAGAAAAGCAAAGAAGAAAACCAGAATGGAATCAGCAGAGAGAACTCTTTTTCCTCGTTATCACCGGTGCAAAATATTCCATTGCTTTTGCCTCAAGAAGATGGTTTGGATGCTCCTATTGAAAACCAAAAGTTAAGCGCCGTGAACTTGAATCATAATCTTTTTGACCAGCCAGCTGATGATCTAGACCCTGATACACAGATAAAAGGTTTCACAGATGACC
Source organism: Cydonia oblonga (assembly GCA_015708375.1). Classification (NCBI taxonomy): domain Eukaryota; kingdom Viridiplantae; phylum Streptophyta; class Magnoliopsida; order Rosales; family Rosaceae; genus Cydonia; species Cydonia oblonga. The sequence goes on along the minus strand of JADOBS010302583.1, from coordinate 8,028 downwards.
TTCATTCTACGGATCTCAAAACTGAAGCAAATTTAAACAACTTGACGCAATCTGGCTCGACAACTTCAGATGAATCCTCAGAAAGTTCAGAGGGAGGTGATCATGCTGTTGCTGCTGATGATTACGGACAAATAGGTCCTCGTACTGCATGCCATTGTCAGGTTAGAGAGGCCTCTTGGATACCTGGAATTTTGTATTTTAAGACTTCACGATTTGGCTAGGCGTAGGCATATAGTTCTATCTAATGAATATGTGATGTGCAGGTTGTGAGAAGTGTGAGCCAGTGGTCTGCTGGATCTAGCCAAACTGAAGATAGCATACACAGCGCTTATTGTTCTCTCATTGAGAACGCAGAACATTTTGTCTATATTGAGGTTGCACCACTGTCCTCACTTTATGAATCATTCTTTAATCTGAAACAAACAAATACTCGTAATTTAAATATGAATAGATGCTGTTTAAAGTCTTGATTTTCAGTTCGTGTGCTGATTATTTTGCTATGTTGGTTGATGTTTGTTTCCAGAATCAATTTTTCATATCAGGTCTCTCGGGGGATGAGATTATACAGAATCGTGTCCTGGAAACGTTGTACAGGCGTATTGTGCTAGCACACAAAGAGCAAAAGTGTTTTAGGGTTATTGTTGTCATACCACTATTACCCGGCTTTCAGGTACAATTCTTGGTTTATTTTCTTAATTTGATTGCCCATATTTGCTGTGAATTTTCAGTAACAGTGTTTTCTCTTGGTTTTAATTCATGGTACATGTAATAGGGTGGTGTGGACGATGGTGGTGCAGCTACCGTTAGAGCCATAATGCATTGGCAGTACCGTACCATTAGCTGGGAAAAACACTCAATACTGCATAAGCTTAAAGTTAAGCTTGGTCCTAAGACACACGATTACATTTCTTTCCATGGTCTGAGGACATATGGAAGACTTTTCGAAGGTGGCCCCGTGGCAACAAGTCAGGTAATTTTCTGCGTTACATATGATATATGCTTTCGTTTGTCAATTGATTGCTGGATTTCATTCTTTGTATGAATTTATCAGGTTTATGTACACAGCAAAGTGATGATAATAGATGATCGTATTTCCTTGATTGGATCATCTAATATTAATGACAGAAGTCTGCTCGGATCAAGAGACTCCGAGGTAAATTTCTCCTTTTTGTCAAGCAAATAAGTGTTGTGGCACATTCATTGCATTTCGTCTCTTCTTTTATTTCACCTCAACTAAAGTTCACTAGTAACAGAAACGCTATTGTGCGCTGCAGTGCAGATCATTGAGCATAGAAGTTGATTTTTATTTGACATCTAGACATATTTGTGAAGAAAACGTAGTGTTTCTTTACTTGTTTCCCTAAGAATTTTTTGTCAAATGAGTTGTTCATAGTTCCGATCTAGTACGAAGCAATAGTTTTCTGTAGCAATCAGATTCTCTGTTTTCCGTAGGTGTACTTGGATAATCGTTTAGTTTTTTGAAATTTGCATAGAAAGAGATCCTTCAAACACATGACCTATGAACAATGTGATATTCATTGCAGATTGGTGTAGTAATTGAGGACAAGGAGTTTCTCGAATCATCTATGAATGGACAACCATGGAAGGCCGGAAAATTTGCGTATAGTCTTAGGTGCTCGCTGTGGTCCGAGCACCTTGGTCTCCAGGCAGGGGAGGTTGGAAACATCGATGAAACATTCACTAATTTATCGTTCATTACTGATGTATATTTTCCTCTGTTAATATTAACATTGTTTGGTGAATCTCAAATCTTTCAGATAAATCAAATCAGTGATCCTGTATCAGACACAACATACAAGAATCTGTGGTTAGAAACTGCGAAGGTAAAACTTGCAATTCTCTAATAAAAGATATGGTTAGTGTTTATGTTTGGTTTTGATCGATTATTTTTCAGTTTCTGTAACTTTCTCATGTTTTTGTCTTCCAGGAAAATTCAATTATTTACGAAGATGTCTTTTCTTGCATCCCAAATGATTCTATTCACTCAAGGTACAGTAATGATCAGGTTTAGCCCGTCTATGGAACCGGCATTATGCCATCAATAGTGTCGATATCTCTATTTTTTTTGTTAACAATAGCAGTGCAATATTGACTGCAAAACTGCGTACAATAGACGTTCCTTCCCCGGCCCTTGGAAAGCGGGGAGCTTTGTTGGCTTGGGGTCGCCCTTTTACTTATTTGCTCTATGCACTCTAAAATCTCTACTTTTGCCATCAAAATGCAGAGCTGCTCTCAGACAATGCAAGGCTCAATGGAAAGACAATCATGGCCACACAACGATCGATTTGGGAATAGCCCCCAGGAAGCTGTTGGAGTCCGGCAAGGAGGGAGAGGCGAAAGAAACAGATCCGGTGGAAAGACTGAGGCATGTAAGGGGGCATCTTGTTTCCTTCCCTTTAGAGTTTATGCAGCAAGAAGATTTGAGGCCAGTTTTCAATGAGAGTGAATTTTATACATCCCCTCAAGTATTTCATTAGGTATGATTTTCCATTGATCTGAAATTGATGTGTAAATAGTAGGAACAATCTGTTGACTTGAAATTGTACATAGTTCCACATAAAAATCGATTGAGATATTAACACGAGGATATGTCAAATTAACAAGAAGAGTTGATGTATGCCTACAAGAGAATACGACATGATACGACATAGGGATACAAGGGGATACCACCGTGTCTATGCTTCGTAGACCAATAATGACCAAATTCATGCCACTAACCCTAATTAGAATACTAGATCAACAAAAACTGTACTTCGAATATGGGATGAGTGAAATTAGATTGCAAGAAAAACCTGTGTAGGACAGCCGGACCACGTGTACTGTTTGTCAGTTCTTACATAACAGAGCTTGATGATCTCATCTGACGCCACTAATCCAACCCTTTTGAGGGAGGTGCCCTATTGCAGTAACCCTTTTGAAGTTTCTCTTCTAAAATGTTTATGAAAAGACACTGTTCATGAGCTTTCTCATAAGCGCATTGAAGCGCATTGGAAATTTTAATAGAAGTCGAAATAATTTTATAATTTATCACTTTTACTTTTTTTTTTATTTTTTTAAGACATCATTAAAAGCACTTCTAGCCATTCCAAAATCACTTCCAAACTATCCTCGCCCACTTCAGTCCTCCTCCAGTGTTTACGATAGAGTTGACATCCTTCTCAAGGGTCCTGACGCCGTCACCAACTTTTCTGGCGTTGTTATAACGGAGGAGAAATTCATTGCCGATGTGGTTGTCCCAGCTGCAGAGGAGGGATGCAGGTGTGTATCTCCGCCATCCAGCGAAGCTCTATCGTCACCCACTTTCTGCACGAAGCACTTGACTGTTTAATGAAGTTTCAACGTGTTTCTAGCAAGAGCGCATATGAACATGTGTTTTCTAGAGAGCCATTTCTCGCGGACTGCAAGACATTTTTTATTTTTTTTGCTTGTAGGTTTGGGATGTCGTTTCGAATCAAGAAGCCGTGCAGATTGTAGGTTCGACGGCAGACAGGGCGAAGGCTGCAAAGCGTCCGGTGGAGTGCGCTGCGCAAGCATGGAAGCGGATGAGGAGGGGAATAGCGATGGGCGACATTTCTGCCATTTGCCTCTTCTTTCACTCTGCTTCCCCTCTCTCTGAATCCCAGCAGATGCACCCCATTAGTATTGCCACCCCTAAATAGAAAACGCAGAATCTTTGCTCCTTCTCCCTTGTTCATCTTGTACCTTTGAATTTTTATTGGTCTTTTATTTAGGAAATTCCGCAAGCAAAAGATCTTGGTTCAAGTTTCAATCCAACAGTTAATCGGTGTTCCCGTAAACGTCCTAAATTCCTAAATTAAGTTTTAAGATACAAGCACATGAAACACTTTTTTTTTTAAACAAAGAGTTTAGAAGGAGGGGAGGCTACGCATCTCAATACAAGGGTAGTCTACTCATTTAAGGATACAGGGATACTACAAATTTCTTTGAAGACTTACCGAGAGGACCTTAGACATTTTTTTGGTTTATTAACCGCCAAGAAAGAGTTAGTAAGATCTGAACTTAAACTTTGGTTTAGCGAAGAGAACGATCATTTCCAACTCAATCAACTTTGCATCTCTTGTTGGTAAGCACATGAAACACAATTTTATAAACACTTAAATTTTAATAAAAACCTAGATTTCTTATTGTAAGGCTCATTATTACGACGCTACAAACATTGTACATAATCACTTTTTTATGGCAAATAAACGTTGTTATTTCTAGAAAAACGACGATCAAAGGATGTATCGTTTGCTAGTGAGTGGGCAGGGTCACAACTCACAAAGATGTTAACTCAGGACAACTGTCTTGACAAATATTTTTTATAAGGAAAAATTAGTATGTGGTCTCTAGTTTCTAATGTTCATTGATTAAAACATTATTAGTTTTTAGATTTTGATTAAAAATTCTAACATTAATATATTACATGTAAGTTACATAATTTTTATATAAAAAATTAGTAATTGATTTAGAGGGCGTTTGTTTGCCCTCGCAGATTCTCACTGGATTGGACTGGACTAACCTTTGTTTGGTACCCGCTTGGACCAACTTTAATGGCACTAACCTTCACTCGCCTCGACTAACCATGAGATTAGCCGGTCTTAGCGAAACCCCTAAAAAACTATGGGATTGCTAGTCTCGTTTTTAAAACTGTCTGCATGTCGTATGAAAGCTGCAAATCTGCAAGCATGCTTCTGGGCAACTCCATTTGCCCTCCCATGCCTAGATTTGAAATTCAAACCCACTCACAACCTAAATCTCAAAATCCAACCACCAAAATCCGATTAAAAAGAAAAAACAAAACAAAACAATGACATCAACAATCTCAATCTCAATAGAAAAATTCTACCTTATTTTAAAAAATTCCCATAAAGGTTCCCTTTTCTCCATAAAATTTCGTAGAGAAATTGATAGAGAAGGGGAGAGAGTTGGGGACGAAGAGAGATTAAGAGATAGAGAGGGAGGAGAAAGTAGCTTTGGGGACGATTTTGCCAAAGTTTAAAAAAACGCTAGGCACTAGTTGGGTAGAGGACTGAGGCCTAGTGCCTATGCGGTTTTAAATAATTTATTGTATATTTTTAGGGAATTGTTATTAACACTTCAAAAATCTCATTTTACACTCCAAACTTTCTATATTAAGAAAGAAAAATACACTTATAACAAGTGTAGAATGAGATTTTTGAAATGTCAATAACACTTCTCTATTTTTATTATATAAATCAGTTGGACTTAAAAAAGAAAATAAAACATTGTTCAAAAACTAAAACTCTATAAATATAAAAAGTCAGGTCTTGATTTATCATCACACAATATAAATAAAATCTATAAATATAGATAGTGAGCGCTTTGTAGTGGGCGCTGAGTTCTAGTTTTGCCATTAAAAAATATACACTGTCAAACTAGTCTGGGTTCTATCAAATTTTTCAGTATTTTATTTATTTTTTTTCACTCTGTCTCCGTGCCATCTTTTCCTCTCTCATAACACTCCCACATTTATCAGTCCCTCACTCTACCACTCTATCCCAATCGTCTCTACCGCTTCACCTTCTTTTCTCAGAAAACCAGGTAACCAGGTCCTCTTCCACACCGCAACACATCGACAAAATTGCATCCACCGTTCTCATCTCTCCATCACATCATCGTTCTCTCTTTTTTCCACCCTCCCTCCTCTTCGATTGGCAGCGAACGAAGACAAGAGATGACGGCGCGTGAAGATAACAGAGTCTACAAAACAGACCGCCGCCTGCAAGGTCGCCTGGATCGCCGCCTAAATCCAACCCGATTTAATGGCCGATTTGGCCAAAATCGCGGCGGCACTCAATCGCCTAGCGCCTAGGCCCATTTTTAGAACACTGGATTTTGCAGGAAACTTGGTTTTGAAACTTTTTGCAGGAAAAAGATGGGAGGAAAGGAAGTATTGAGGACGGAACCAAAAAGGAACAAAGTAAAGAACTCTTTAGAGAGGTAGAAATGTGTGTTCAAATTTTGAGGGAAAAAAAAATTAAATAATATAATATTATAATTTGTTATTTTATCTAATTTTTTAATTCGATCTTGGATCAAACGTTTTACTAAGTTAGTCCAGTCCAGTTTAGTCTAGTCTAAATTAGTCCAGCTTAGTTCAGTCCGAGATAGTCTAATGCAACAAACGCATCATTAAAGTTTTAATACTCACTTCCTTATAATTAAATTCCTAATTAATTTTCAATTTAAACATTTTCCAAATATAAAAAATAAAATTAAAATAAGTTTGTATTTCAATTTTTGTAATCTTATTATATATATATATATATATATATATATTCATTCTTAAATATACCAATTCGTTATAATTTATCTTTTTTTTTAATATAAAATGTACCCATTTTTTATATAAAATTTCATTCAATCTTTTCTCTAATCTATGTTTTAAACTTATATGGGTACATTCTATTTTGTTGATTCAAGAATGTTGTGTTATTGGGCTAGCCATAAAAGCCCAGCCCATTTGTAGATTAGATCTGGTTCTTTTGGTATGTGAGATGGGACGGAATGAAGTGAGACAAGGTGTTCCGTTCCATGTTTGGTGCGCCTAAAACGGGTGGAATGTACTGTTCCACGGGACGATTTTTGGGTGAATTTTCATTCCACGCTCACCCCCTGGAACGACTCGTTCCACATCCGTGGAACACAAAATTATAACATTTTAAGACAAAAATGCCCCTCTCCCGTTGTCTATTTCCTTATATCTCAACCTCTCCGTCTCCTTCTTCTTCCTCCTCATTTCCATCCGAGCCCTAGTTTTCCACGGCATCTCTCAATATTCAAAAAATGGGGAAGCCATCCAAAGGCAAGAAATCTGAGAATCTGTGAGATGGATGGAGAAGCCAGCTGGAGAGCTTCGCAGGCAAACTAGAGCTACCGACGACGACGAACAAGAAGAAGAATTAGAAGATTCAATCTCATTCAGGTCGTACGAACGGAGCAATGGCTTGGTGGTGCTGGCATCCCTATAGCCGTCGTTGGATGAGTTGACTTTGAAAGTTGACTCAAAGCTAGAAAGGGAGGAAGAGTCACTGTGACCGTCTTCGGAGAAGTAGTGGCATCAGGGGCTACGATTGGAGGGATGAAAAGTCGAAGTCAAAGTCGGTAGCGGTTCCGATAACAGAATCAACGACTGAGTTTAGGAGGGAGCCTGGGGCGGAACCGTAGCGGGTTAGATCGGTCGTGCTTGTTCTTGGGCCCATGGGCTTTTGGGGCAAGGAGGATGAGCTTGAGGGATACTTTTATGTATGCTGCAGCAACAACTCAGCTTCTGGAAGCCCCGCAGTCTCTGCATCTCCGGCTATGGCTTTGCAGTCATTCGATCTTTTGGTTCCGTTCTTTCCAACACGTACCAAACGCAAAACGGAACAATCGTCATGTTCCGTACTGCTCGTACCAAACATACACGAAATCTCCGTCCCATCCCATTCTGTTCCGTCTTATCTCGTCTGCGTACCAAACGGTACAGTTTACGATAATAGTTGTAAGATATCTAGGCTCACTGCAAGTTGGATAAAAACTCGCGTGAGGTAAGCAACCTCGTTCATTCACGCCTGCTGAGTGACCATCAAACAACCTTTACGTTTAGTACTTATGCGAAACGTAAAGGCATGTTGCTCGAATGAACGTGAGTACCGAATGTTCAACTTAGTTTTGCATAAGTACGAAACGTAAAGGCATGGTGCTCGAATGGACGTGAGTGCCGAATGCGAATGTTCAATTTAGTTTTGCATAAGTACGAAACGTAAAGGCATGGTGTTCGAATGGACGTGAGTACCGAATGTTCAACTTAGTTTTGTATTTTGATTTCGAATCCGCGACATCCCATTCCCACAAGCATGCTAAGTTTAAAAACTACGTAATAAGTGCAGTGACTTATCGATAAGCCGTTGTGCTTATCAGTGATAGGTCAGTAGAAAAGCAAAGACTCCCGCTTCGAACGCAACGAGACTTCTATAAATACATCTCGTTCTCTTCCCCCCC
>JADOBS010302582.1:0-14614 GCA_015708375.1 Cydonia oblonga | reverse complement strand
CTCTCTCTCTCTCTCTCTCTCTCTCTCTCTCTCTATTTTCTTCAAGTCTGAATCTCTCTCTCAAACCCCTTGGAAGCCTAATCCAACTCTCGTCGTCCTCTCCGGTGATTCGCCTCTTTCAGTTTCAGGCTTCTCCTCGCTACCCATGTAATTTTTCTTGATTTTTTTTATATTTTATTTTATAGTTTTGTGTGTATTTCTTTTCAATTTTCTGCAATTTTCTATGGTTTTAGTGTAGCATTTGCTTGACGCAGTTCTGTATACGAATTGTCGATGTTGGTTCGTCATTGGGTTTTCTTTGTTTTGTGATTCTGTTACTGTAGGGCTGTTTTTTTATTTTATTTTATTTATTTATAATTTTATTGGAAGAAGGGTTTTTGTTCTTGTATCGTGAAATATGTTTACTAATTCATGGTTCCCAGACAGGTTTTCGATTCGGAGTATTTTTCTTCATTTGGGTTTGCTCATATTTTTCATGGTGATTTTTTTGTTTCTGTTATCTTAATTTTCTTGGTTTATGTTTGGTATAATGCAGACAATTTATGGCTGAAGCTGATAAACTCTATGGGGAACTTGATGGAGGTGAAGTACCTGTGACCGTGGCTGAAATCGATGGTGAGATTGAGAATGCACAGCCACTGGTAGAAGACCAGGCTACGGCTCTAGACCCAGCTCCGGAGCTGACGGAGGCCGATGTACAGGGGTATGAACAAGAACATGGATTGACATTTACACAAGAACAAGAAGATGCGCTTGCACAGTTCCAGGCACAGCAGCAGGAAGATGCACTTGTACAGTTCCAGGCACAGCAGCAGGAAGAGGCACTGGCTCAGTTCCAGGCACAGGAGCAGGAAGAGGCTCTGGCCCAGTTCCAGGCGCAGGAACAAGTAGAGTTATCAGTAGAAGTACAAGAGGAGGAGGCGCAATTACCTGAACAGAACCAAGAGCGTCATGAAGATGCTGCTGTGGCTGGTGGAGGTGAGAAGAAGTGGCCTGGATGGCCAGGAGAGAGTGTTTTCCGGATGCTGGTTCCTGCGCAAAAGGTTGGCAGTATAATTGGACGCAAAGGGGAGTTCATTAAGAAAATAGTTGAGGAGACAAGAGCTCGCATTAAAATTCTTGATGGTCCCCCAGGAACAACAGAAAGAGCTGTAAGTTTCTACTAATAACCTGTGTGAATGAGATGTAGTATTCTCTTTCGAGTTTCAACAAATTTTACGTAGTTATCTGCTTTTGGTCACTTGGTTTATGTCATTCTCTATATTATGCTTTCGCTTTGGAATGTATTTGAGCATTTGTAGTTCCTATCATTTAGTTACTGGGCTAAGTTTTCCGTGAGGGTAAATTTGCTATATATCGTAGTTGAGGAAAGCTTCCTTGGTGGCTATGAATATCTGATTGTTGTTGAGATTGCTTAATGTTTATAGTTGGATGGTTTGACCTGTACATGACTATTACAGAGTGTTGCGTGCACCAAGTATAACAGTCATATGGTGATATACCATTGTTGCAATGACCTAGGGAAGGATGAAAATGAAGTGCTTGACTTTTGACTCCAATTGTTACTATGAAGATCAGTAACCAATATGATCAGTTGATCTATATGAAGGACTTCACCTTGTTGAGTTTAAAAGCTATAGGTTGATAGTGTCAATTGATTTAATAAATACAGGAAAAAATATACAATAATTGTCATCCTAGGTGGGCAAAATAGTTATGAGGCACAATGCAATATGTTAGATTAACGTACACATTAAACGAAATCTTGATTAGTTTGACTAGAAATATAATTTCTGTTTCATAAAAAAAAAAAAAAAAAATCAGGTTCTAGTGTATCAATTTGTGTTCTAAAGTAGTGATGTTCTCATAGTTTAAATGTGTACTTTTGTAGAGATCTTGTAGGAGAAGAAAGTGCTATCCAAACGAAAAGGAGTTACTATATAAGCTTTTAGTAATATCTAGCCCTGTTCTCTCGAAGAGTCTGAAAATCAATGAAATTATTGAAAGTGTGAGGCAAATAATAACAAATGTGATTCAACTCTAGAATTCCTTTTCTAAAAACGTTTAATCAAAAGAAGACATAAAAGAAGCGGCATCACAAGAATCCATAAAATATGAATACATCCATTTATTGTAATAACAACAATGAATGTGTGCAGGTTTTTCGTGCAAACATTAAGGCAACGACTCAATCATCAATAAGATCCCAAACTTGAAGAACCAAAGGTCCAGATGGAAGGGATCAGCATTGAGCATTACAATTTGCTGAAAAGTTGATCTGAATAAACACATACACTATTCGAACATTTCCACAAAGCTCTGCATTATCTCTGGTAACTTCAGAACCTGGATGATTGATGTCTTGCCGCAGATGATGTACACCATAAAAGAAATCAATAATCCTTAATAACGTGATTCTTAAGACTAATGATAAATTTTAAGTGGCTTATAAACTATCCTACATATCTTTGAAACAAAAAAGCAGTATAACTAACCACAGTCAATTGTCAGAATGAATCAGTTAGTTATACGTAAAAGCTTATGCATAACTGCTAAGCTGTTGTTTTTCCCTAGTAGTTTGTCAAAATTGATCTCTTGTAGGCCAATTATGACCGTATATAGAAGATTTATATTTGGTTGGAAGATCCTACATATTCAATGCATACCTCTTGGTTTATAAAATGGTTTGATGTATCTGAACGCTGTGTATGATTTTGGCTCTCCTTGTTACCATTCACCGGGTCCATGTTTTTCCGTGTTCAGTTTTTACATTTTTGCCAAAGAATTGTTGATTTTTGTTTGTTTGTTTTTTTTTTAATATATTTTATGAAGAAGAGGATTTTCATATGTTTGTGTATATGTCGGAGGCACTATGTTATGTAACGGCCAGTGTTTATTCTATGCTGATGGTGCTTTTTATCGCGTTGTTTAGGTAATGGTTTCTGGCAAGGAGGAGCCAGATTCTTCTCTGCCCCCAGCAATGGATGGCCTTTTGAGGGTCCACAAGCGTATTATTGATGGTTTGGATGGTGATTCTTCTCATGCTCCACCGGGCATGGGTGGCAAAGTATCCACAAAGCTGCTGGTCGCAGCTTCACAGGCAGGAAGCTTGATAGGGAAACAGGGAGGAACTGTTAAATCCATTCAAGAAGCATCTAACTGCATAGTTAGAGTTCTTGGATCAGGTAATCTTCATTGTATATTGAATCTCTCATGATTTACAATTTTCCGATGTATGTTGAAACATACACAGATATCTGATCTCAGTGTAGTTCTGAAAAATTCATTATGAGACTACCTAGCTACCTGTCTTGTTACATATAGTTTTTCTTCAGTATAACCAAATAAGGCTTAAAAGTTCATCTAATGGATATAAGATTAAATATTTAGTGGTAGTATTTGCTGAGGGCAGCATTCACCGTTGCATTTATGGGATACAACCCATCACATGATACATAGTTCACAAATAGTAAAAGCCGAAGCTTTTTCTTCTTTCTTTACTGTTGACTTTCTTTAGTTTTGCATCTCTATTTTCAGCTGGACATTGGTATGTGTGTCCTCTGCTCGATTGCCTGACCTTTTGTTGAATGATTTGGCGCAGAAGATCTACCGATTTTCGCTCTTCAAGATGACAGAGTGGTTGAAGTAGTGGGTGAGGGTGTTGGTGTGCACAAAGCAATTGAACTAATTGCATCTCATCTTAGGAAGTTTTTAGTTGACCGCAGTATAATTCCAATATTTGAAATGCATGTAAGTCTGCCTTGTACTCTGAATTGCAATAAGTCAAACCAACTCTCAACACTTGTGTTTGATGAAACACGTGATGCTCCTTACTTTTTATCAGATGCAAATGGCAAATCCTCAGATGGATCATGGGCCACCTCATCAAAATTGGGGTCCACCTCAAGGTCATCCCCACAATGCTGGTCATGGGGGTCCTGGATATGGGCCGCCTAATCCCCAATACATGCCACCTCCTCGGCAGCTTGACAATTACTATCCACCAGCTGACATGCCTCCACCTATGGAGAAACAGCCTCATCATGGTATATCGGCTTATGGAAGAGAAGCTCCAATGGGTTCCCACCAGTCATCAAATGCTCAGTCCGCACCAGGAATGGTCACACAGGTTATACTCATGTTTCTTTAATTCATTGAAAACTACATTGGTGTTATCAAGTTCTTTTTTGTTGTCGAAATATGTTCCTGATGATGATTTTTCTTATTTTTGCAGATCACCAAGCAATTGCAAATTCCGCTGTCATATGCTGATGCTGTAATTGGCACAGCTGGTGCAAGTATAAGCTATATTCGACGTGCTAGTGGGGCAACTGTTACGATACAAGAGACTAGGGGTGTACCTGGGGAGATGACTGTTGAAATCAGTGGAAGTGCTCCCGAAGTTCAAGCAGCTCAACAACTGATACAGGCAATGCTCCTTATCCTGACATTTGATTCTTCTATCTTGATCATGCTTTCTGGCTTAATAGATTTTTGTGAGGTCATAATAGGAGTAGGGGCAAACGTAACGTGTTTTATTGGGTGTTCTGTTATGTAGTTATTTCATGCATTAGCGCTGTTAGAAAGCTTCTGCTGTCACATTTCTGTTATACATGCATTCTAATTTTCTGTTAGAACAGAGACCTTGACAGTGCTTTGTTGGTTGGTTTACAGAATTTCATGGCCGATGCTGGAGCACCGCAGCCGACCCCAACTCCTGGCTCTGTGGACCAAGGTTATAACAACTATGCAACTCATGGTTCGGTGTATGCATCTCCCCCATCTAATCAAGGACATGCAGGACAACATGGGGGCTATGGCTCAGCCTACGGCTCGCATTATGGGTACTAGACGGGAACTTCTACTAGGGTTTTTTTTTGTAAGAGAGACAAAACGTTTATCGGTGTGACTCTGTCGATCACATAGTAGTTCTGTAGGGCAGTTGTATTGTTATACTGTGAATTCCCTTCTGAAACTTTGATTTTGAACCGGCCGACTGGCCGGCGAGCCGTAGTGTTGTGCCGATTTACTCTTGAATTCGCCTTGTTCTGAATTAATGGACTTGCTCTTATTAGTAGCTTGGCACGTTGTTTTCCGGTTGATGCATTCAGGTGAAGCCGTCATACTTTTAGCATGCAGCAAGGGAAGAAAAACTACTAAAAAGAATGTGGCTGGAAAATGACATAAAAAGAATGTGGCTGGAAAATGACATAAAAATATGTTTTATGTTGTAATCCGACGTTGACTCTTTGCATAATGTTTTTAAAAATACCATTTTTTTACCATTTATCAAGTCTACTTAAGTATTTTTTAGGAATTTTCTTTGAAATGTCATATGAACCTGTACCTATTTTTTAATTTGTCATATAAACTAAAATTTTAAGCAATTTGTTATACTAATTTTCCGAAATCATCAATTTGTCATCTCATCTTACCTCTGTTAAGTTTTCCATCCAAAATAAGTTGTGCTGTGTTCATAATTGTTTCTGTCATTTTAACACCCCACTTTCTTCTATTAAGTTGCATTCGATCAAAACAATTATAGAGTGTTTAGTTTAGCATGTCATGAAATCAAATTTTATATAGGCTCTGTAATATAAGAAACGTGTTGAGGTTTGGTGCCAGAAAATAGATTTGTAGATGCATATATGCTGCTCGAACAAAACGATCCATATGAAAAACCTCAAACACAAAATTGAAGAGGTTTATTAAAGAAAAGTAAAGAACCTGTAAAAAGATCTTAAATGACAGAAGTAATCTTGAACACAAGTCATATGCCTCGCACATGACTTATTTTGGATGGAAAAATTAACGAAGTTAGGGTGAGATGACAAATTGATGATTTCATAATATTGGTTTGTCAAATTGCTTAAAATTTTAGTTTATATGACAAATTAAAAAAATGTGTATAAGTTCATATGACATTTTAAAATTTTTTCCTATTTTCTAATATAAAAAAAATCTAATAAGTACGCAAAACATAGTCAAAATGCCACAAAAAGTATGATAGTGTATGCAGAACTTTGCTAAACCGATTGGAAACGCTCATTGATTTTGAGAAAAATGAAAATTGTTCAGTTTTCGCATAATCTTTTGCATGCACAAAAAATGTAACCACAGAGGAATTTCGTCAGCTTGAGCATCTAGAATTTTGCAAAACTAGTTAAAATCTTGACTATTTTTTTTTTTTAGATTTTGTGGACTGTAGAAAATACACTAAAAAGTTTTGGCATCTCTTTTTAGTAAAATCAAGTTGGAGAATTCCTGTCTTCCTTTGACAAATTTTTTTGTTACATTGAGTAGGCTGGTTGTTTCCCACCAGAAATCCATGATGCTTGTTTTACACATTGAACTGTAAACACATGGATTATTTAATTATAATTACTGTTCAGAATTATTTTTTACTGTTGCCAATTTGGAAGAGCTAGGGTTTCTGTCTGTGTCAAAATGTCAATCTTCAGCCCTGATTATTCCAAGTACCGACCCAGATTCTCTATGTTTTCTGCCTAAACTTTTCATTGCTTTTGGAAACCAATTGATTAATTAAGCTTTGATTCGGTGTTAATAAATAGCTGGCCAACATATTACATAATCCTTTCAATTAGAGGTGTTAAATTAACCTATTTAGTTTTTAATAAGTATCTGTTAAGACCCGTTTAATTTGATATCATTATCATATACAAGTGAGATTGGTAGTGATGGTAATGTAAGATGAAATTAAACTAAACAGGTCTTACTGGGTATCCATTAACAATCAAATGAGTTGATTTAACACCTCTACTTTCAATTGCGAGTGGCTTAGTGCTGTATTAGTTGTGCTTAAAGTAGGATTTTAATTTCAAAAACCGAAGAAAATTGGAGCTGAAATAACGTGGGAATCTTTTTAAAACATCACTATATCCTTTTTGGAAAAATATTGAGAAAGTTCTTCGTTCACTAGGAATCTAAAACCAAACTTTTTTCTTCATGTCTACAGGAATGTAAAAGCAAACTTCTCCCTTCATTTCTCTTTAAATTTTCGTGCATGCAGACTATAAATATCGCTCTCTCCATCTTTCAATTACAACATAACTTTAGAAATTGTCTTCAGTCACCACATCTTTTCCGTCACTAATCCGCTGTGTTTCCGTCACTCATATTTCCAAAACTTGCTCCGTTTTCGAATTTCTCACATATATCAATGGGAAATAGACAAGCAAAACAGCAAGCATGCAACAAGCAACACGAATTTCCGGCCTCTACTGCTCCAAACGTTTCACTTCCGAGTCATGATCATACTCGCAATTCGAATAGTAACCAGGTCAAACCACCCAATGTGTATGGAGCTAAAGCTGCAGAGACTGGAATGGCACGAGTGCACAAGGTAGAGATGAGAATGGAAGACAATGATGGTGCATTTTCTGATTACATTAACCGCACGAAATTCAAGAACAGAGCTACGACCTCCAACGCTGGTTTCGAGCAGGTTGCATCAGCAGCAGATGGTGTTCATGAAACAAAGCAAGAAGATGATGCATATGATATGTTTACGGATTTTATTAATCGCTCTAAGTCTAAGATTAGAAAGACGTTCAGCAGAAGCAACACCTCCTTTAAGAAGTAGGAGACTCAAAGTCTACAACCATATATATGCGTGGTGGTGATTGCCGGGATGTTCACGGATAGTGTGCTTTCTCTCTATCTCCCTGTTTAATTCTCTCATATTTACGTCCTGGATACACAGGTTATGTGATGTTGTCGAATTGTCCTGTATGCATTTCTGAGTCAATAATAAATTATGTTTCTAAAGGCCATGTACTATTATAAGTCTGCTCTTTTCGAGCAATTTTAGCGAATGTATGTAACGATGATGTTAAAATAAAGAAAGATCTCATCAATTTACCCACGTAATTAGGGATCTGTATTGTGCATATAAATCATGTGATCCAGGAAAGTGTTCCTAAAAGTGTGACTTCTATATGCATTGCAGCAAGCTTCATACAGATACAGTTAGTTTTTGTCCAAATCCTCGACATTTGGCATATATTTCTTCATCTCTTCGAGAGGCTACAACTTAAACGGCGAGACTCCTCTGCATCTCTATTTTTGTACGTGCAAATTGGACCGAGATAATAGAAACTAACTCTAACCTAAGCTACGCAGTTGCTGGATACCACGTTGGCATATGATTCCCATGCATAAATTCAATTGTACAATAATTTACTATTCAGCCAACGTGGTTTTGCCTTCATTTCAGTTTGTATTTTTTTCAGTTTTCGAGCAAAGGACCGCAAGGACGTGCTCTAGAGATTTCTCATTAATTCATCTCCTAACCTTATTACAAGCTTGCTCAATTTAATTTCTTACATACCAATGGGAAAGAGTTAGCATATAGCTCAAACTCAAAGCATTCATTGTTGTGCCAGAAAATCTTCAGTTCTCGCAACCCAATTTATAGATTGGTAACAGTACCAACTCAGGTTTCAGTGCTGGAGACAAGCAAGACCGAGGCAGATGACTTCACCAACAAGGTTCTTGCTGGGTCGAGTTGAGAAGCAAAAGTCCAAACGAGAGCCACAACTTCTAGGACTGTAAGTTTGACATATATACAACGATGCATTATCTGACGACATTCATCGCGCATAAATTAGGATCCGAGCTATCTGCAATGTGGGCATGTAAAAGATTGCCTCCAGACCAAGAGACGATGGATATTGGACATGATAGAAAGAAAGAAAGAACACAGTGCCTGAGTGCCAAAGATACATTTTTAAGATTATATAAATCGTGCGACGATGAGTATCAGAAGGACATCAAGTCTTGGAAGCAGAAAGATTATCTTCTTCAAGCGAGAGTTCTTTACTTCCTCTAGTGATTATGGTTCTACTTTAAAGTCTTGATGGACAACTTACTAGGAATGGGTTTGAATAAGTCCGATTCCTGGCCTTAATTCTGTGTTTACTAGTATTGGAAATTTGGAATTATTCCGATTCTTTACTTCCTCTACATTCTGCAGGTAAAAAACGTATGGTTATCACACAACAATTCTTAATTAATTCAGTTCTTGATTATTGAATTAGATTGATTAGGGGTTGATGTTATTTTCCTTTTCCTGACATTCCCGATTCATGACTTTCTCCACTCCAAAACAATATGCCATCAATGGAAAGAATGACGGAAATATTTTGGTTGCAAAGTTAACTTTTTAATGATCTTCAGAAATTTGAGTTTTGTTCAATTCTTCAAATAAAATTAGTGATGGTAACCTATGAGCATGCACTAGGTTGACAGAGATGATCAGTAGAACCCATCCATGAGAGGTGACAACTGGTGCAAGTATAAGCTATATTCTACGAGCTAGTGGGGCAATTGTTACGAGATCAATGAATTTTATTAAGTTTAGTGTTGCGAAATTGCCACAAAAATTACGATGGTATATGTAGAACTTCACTAAACCAATTAGAAATACTCTGGTTTTGAGAAAAATGAAAATTGTTGAACTTTTGCATACTCTTTTGCATTCATGAAAAATGTAATAAACCATGCGATTAATGAAATATAACTCAAGAGTTTATTTATTTATTTTATCAATTTCAAATTAGAAAAAAAGGAAAATCTAATAAAAAAAATAATAGCGGGGTCCATGACATAGCCACCGAGGTTTTCTATCAGCTTGAGCATCTAGAATTTCGCAAAACTGATTAAAAATCTGAATATTTTTACATATTTTGTGCAGAGTACTGTTAAGCCCACTTTATCATGTTATTTCCTCACTCACTTTATTTTTTCACTCACCAGAAAAAGTTGAAAAAAAGAGTGTTACTCTTTTCCCACCAACCATTATTCTTAAAAGTTAAAATACCCTAATGTGATACCATCCATCAACACCTCAACTCCGCTGCAGGTGCTGCACCGGTTCCCAACACTCAACCCTCACCATGGCAACAAAACTCTCACCTCCACCCATCTTCTTGTTCCCTGCATAGTCTAGGTGTTTCGAATTTTTTTATAGATTTCAAGGATTGCAATGGAATTCAATGAGTGGATTATGTATTTTAAAAAAGAGGGGAAATGAGAGAGAAGGGAGGTGAAGCTAGCTAGAGATGAGGTTTGGGTCGGGATCAAAGGCAAATAAGGGGAGAACTTGGCGAAGCTAGAGATGAGGTTTTGTAGGTCCCTTTAAGTCATTTTACATGAGGATAACTTGGTAAATAAAAATATTATTTGACAGTGGGTAGAGAGATAATATAGAGGGATGAGAATAACAACACTCTTTGCGAAAAGTAGAAAGAACGTTATAAATTTTTGAAATCTTTTCAAAGAAATCTTTTTAGTAAATTCAAGTTGGAGAATGCGTATTTTCCTTTCACAATTATTCTTGTGTTATTTAGCAGATGAATACATTGAATAGGTTGGTTGTTTCCCACAGAAATCCATGATGCTTGTTTCAGATTTTGAACAATTTTAGCGAATGTATGAAACGATGATGTTATAATGAAATCCCACATATTTAGGGATCTTTATTGTGCATATAAATCATGTGATCCAGGAAAGTGTGAATTCCTAAAAGTGTGACTTCTATATGCATTGCAGCAAGCTTCAGCAGTTTTTGTCCCAAATCCTTGACATTTGGCATATATTTCTTCACCTCTTCGAGAGGCTACAATTTAAAAGGCCATGCCAGACTCCTCTGCCTCTATATTTTTGTATGCGCAAATTGGACCGAGATAATAGAAAACTAAATCTAACCTAAGCAATGCAGTTGCTGGATCCCATTTTTGTGAAGAAATTATGCGCTAAGAAGATGGGCATATGATTCCATCACTTCAATTGAAGAATATTTCTCCTTTATGAACAATTTTTTACCATTCAGCCAACGTGGTTTTGCCTTCGTTTCTGTTTCTATTTTTCAGTTTTCGAGCAAGGACCGCAAGGACATGCTCTCGAGATTTCTCATTAATTCATCTCTAAACGTATTACAAGCTTGCTCAATTAACTTCTTACATACCAATGGGAAAGAGTTAGCATATAGCTCAAACTCAAAGCATTGTTGTGCAAGAAAATCTTCAGTTCTCCCAACCCAATTTACGGATTGCAACAGTACCAACTCAGGTTTCAGTGCTGGAGACAAGCAAGACTGAGGCAAAGATGACTTCACCAACAAAGTTTTCGCTGGGTCGAGTCGAGAAGCTATCAACAGTCCAAACTAGAGCCACAACTTATAGAACTGTAAGTTTGACATACAACGATGCATTATCTGACGACATTCATCGCCCATAAATTAAGATCCGAGCTATCAGCTGCAATGTCGGCATGTAAAAGATTGCCTCCAGACCAAGAGATGATGGATATTGGATATGATAGAAAGATGACAGTGCCTGAGTGCCAAAGATACATTTTTAAGATATTATAAATCGTGCAAAGATTAGGATCAGAAAGACATCAAGTCTTGGAAGCAGAAAGATTATCTTCTTCAAGCGAGAGTAAGAGAGTGAAAATTAACGAGGGAGCTGTAATGATTGCTGACAGGATCTTCATTTACAATGACAGCATCCGTAATGACTATGGTTAGTCTTGATGCATAACTTAGTAGGAATAGACTTGAACAAGT
This sequence comes from Cydonia oblonga, assembly GCA_015708375.1. NCBI lineage: Eukaryota > Viridiplantae > Streptophyta > Magnoliopsida > Rosales > Rosaceae > Cydonia > Cydonia oblonga. The sequence continues at coordinate 3,024 of JADOBS010302582.1, read as the reverse complement.
CCGATTCCTGGCCTTAATTCTGTGTTTACTAGTATTGGGATTATTCCGATTCTTTACTCCCTCTACATTTACAAACACGTACTGCAGGCAAAAAACATAGGGAGTTTTAACGAAAAGCCCGCAGTATTGTTCATTTTAATGAAAAACCATATTTTTACGCTAAAAAGTCAAATATGGTACTATTCACTTTACCCTTTATTTTATCCTTATCGTTAAAACTCAAAATTTTCAAGCTTTTTCATTACTTTTACTAAAAACATATGGCTATCACACTACAACTCTTAATTAATCCAGTTCTTGATTATTGAATTAAACTGATTAGGGGTTGATATTGTTTCCACTCTTTATTTTTCTATTCCTGACTTTCCCGATTCATGACTTTCTCTACTCCAAAACAATATGCCATCCATGAAGCTTGGCCATATTATGGACAAGAAAAAAAGAAATCAATGGCAAGAATGACGGGAATATTTTGGTTGAAAAGTTTACTTAGTGATGGTAACCTATGAGCATGCACTAGGTTGACAGTATTGTTGTATGAGATGGTAATTTGTATGTTTCATCTTAGGGCTGCTAAATGCTAATGTGAAATTTCTAAGGAGTAAGGACATATTGATTTTGGCATTAGGGTACTTGGGAAACATCTTTCTAGAAAGGAAATCTTCTCTGTAAAATCAAGTTAAAATGCCTTTTGCCTTTCAGAATTTTGCATGCGTTCTGGATCATAAAATTTATTCATTTAGTGTGTATTATCTGATTCCACATACGTACCCACCTAGATTCTATCTGTCTTCTGCGCGCCTATATGCTTTTCATGCTTTTGGAAGCTCATGAAGCTTCATATAATGTAAAATAGCTGGAGAACGTCATAACCCTTTCAATTGCTAGTGCTGTATTAGGTGTATGTATGTGTTAAAGCAAGACGTTATTTTCCAAACCAAAGAAAATCGGAGGTGAATAGCGTGGGAATCTTACCAAACACCACATCCTTTAGAAAGAAAAAAGAAAAGGTTTTTCTTCATTATTTGGAATCTAGACCAAACTTCTCCCTTCATTTTTTGCAAAGGAAATTAATTTCCGTGCAAACAATCACTCCTAATTACACATGCAGACTATAAATGATGATTTGTGAGCTATCCATCTCTCACAACTTAACCCCTTAAACTGTTAAGAAGTTTTCAGCAACAGTCTAGTCACAACACCTTTTTCGCCACTAAAAGGCTTCTAGCGTCTGTACCCTCATATTTTCAGAACTTGCGCCGGTTTCGAGCTTCTTTAAGATAGCAATGGGAAATGGACCGAGTCAAGATGGATCCAACTCCAAGGGTGTTTGTGAGAAGATCTTCAGCTCTCTCTGCCCAAATTTTCAGACAAACCAGCACACACACCACAAACAATATGCAGTTCCGGCCTCTTCTGCTCCAAACACTTCACTGCCAACTCATGATCATACTAGCTTTCCGAATAGTATCCAGATCAAGCTGACCAATTCCTCTGGAGCTGAAGCTGCGTCAACTGGACTGGCACGAATGCCCAAGGCAGATATGAGAATGGAAGACAATGATGCATTTTCTGACTACATTAACCGCACAAAGTTTAAGATCAAAGCTATGTCCTCCAATGTCAGCATTGAGAGGGTTGCCTCCATAGCAGATGATGCTTATGAAACAAAGCAAGAAGATGATGAAGGAGACATGTTTATGGATTTTATTAAGCGCACTAAGTTTAAGATTAGAAAGACATCCAGCATTGGAAGCAGAATGAACATCTCCTTTAAAAAGTAGGAGACTTGGGTCATGTTGAATAATGGTGTGGTGATTGCCAGCATGTTTGCTCTCTCTCTCTCTCTCATATTTCTTCCCTGGCACATGTATTGTATGTGTGTACACAGCTTTTGTGATGTTATGAATTGTCCTGTATGTTCTTTCTGAGTTAATAATACTAAATAATTTGTATTCATGTGTTTCAAGAAACCTTAGTGAACATACTAACTTACTAAGTAATGATGTTAAAATGACGAAGAACTAGTCAGTTTTACTCACTTAGGGATCTTTAATATGCATAGAAATCATGTGATGCAGGAAAATGTAACTGAAGTTAAAGAGTTCCTAAAAGTCATGACTTTTAACTTCAAAAAGGAAGGAATCAGATAATAAGTTTCGGATAAAAGGAAAGACTTGATTATGATTGAACAAACCAACACAATGTCTTAAAAAGCTACAGCTTGATGCAGCATATATACATTTCCTCCAATAAACTAAGATCATGTTGGATTTTTAGATAGTCGGGCATGCTCCACTCTAACGACATCGATACTGTCCTCACCTTTATTACCTGTCCAATCCGTCGGTTGTGGGGTTTTACCACAAAAAGCTTCAGTATTAGTTAGAGTAGGATAATTCTATTTAAACCCATTGGGTTTCTTTGAACCCACCGATGTGGAACTTTAACACTCCCCCTCATGTGTAACCTCATTTAGTGGTTCACACGTGGAGATCCACATCGGTAATTGAAACTCAGATGTTGGCTCACTTTGGGCCCACTTGTTTTCAATGGAACTCAGTGGTCGTCTCTATATTAAGAATTTAGACTTGTTTCCTTATGGGTGACAAGCTTGTTGGCTTACACACAAGTTCATTACTTGCACGGGCCCATACCATGGCTTTGATACCATGTTGGATTTTTAGATCACCAGGCCCGCCCCACTCTAACAACACCGATAATGTCCTCACCTTTACAACTTGCCCAATCCGTCAGATGTGAGGTTTTACCATAAAAGACCTTGGTATTAGTTAAAGTAGGGTAATTATATTTAAACCCATTATGTTTCTTTAACCTACCGATGTGGGACTTTAACAATCCTCAGGAAAATGACAGTAACTGAGCTCGTGTTTAAACAAATTTATCTCTAATTTGCGTGCATCTCCATTTTCATACGCGCTTATTGAACGAAAGAATATAAACTAAATGCAAACTCAGCTGCAGACTTTATCTGATTCCATTCAGGCAATAAAACATATATAT
>JADOBS010302581.1:0-14608 GCA_015708375.1 Cydonia oblonga | reverse complement strand
CAATAGAAAATAAGCACCTTAATCAACGTTTATATAATAATTCAATCATCAATAACCATATCATTAGGTTTGTAAATTTAATTTAAAAAATTTAATCTCCCTAACATTACCTGAACAAATAATGTCGGTGGAAATTCAACAAACTCCAAAGAAGTTTAACCTTTTAAGCTTTATTCAAATTACATAACATTTTAGCATAAACTTAGTGAGAAAAAACCAACAGACTCCTGCATTAAAATTTAAATATTACATTGAAGTGGATGTTGGAACCCACACAAGATTATCAGCAGGAAAAAAATGGCACACGGGCGAAGACCCTGGATTAATCTTAAGCACATGAAATGAAGCATGATTAGGGCTCCACTGAGAGGTGTCCATGTGGCAAACAGCAACAGCATCTACTCGATCTCCATCCTCACCACCCAATAAAACTTTGTAAACCTTGTTCTTGCTTTCTTGGCTGTGACAGTAGAAAACTGCATAAGGGTAAGGCAAGGTGTGACAAGCTACCATCTTTGTAGCTAAAATCTCTTTAGGCTCTTCCAAAATAGTGTAGTTTTGGAAGAGGGTAGTTGAATTGGTGAGATGGGTTGTGGCTACAACACTGAAACGGTTGTCGAATCCGAAGACGCCGCGTGCGAAATCAAGCATGGATTCTAAGGAAGTAGCGCAGGACTTGATCTCTCCTTTGATGGGTGCAGTCTCACAATGTCTAAGAGTATCTTCCATGGCTTTGGCTTGGGAAGAGTCTTGAGAGAAGGAGAAGAATTGAAGAAGGTGGTGGAGTTGTTTTGATGAGAAGGGAATTGAATCAACTTCTTCTCTTGGCAATAAGGGGGGAGCTTTTGAAAGGTTCCTTTTTGGAAAATAGATGGCCATTGTTTTGCCCAGCTTTAGGTCCTTCAAGGTGAAGAAAATCATATGTGAAGGGTCCATGTGATCCATGTGAGATGATGGATGAGCATGAACATGCTCCGTATGTGTTGTTTCCCACTGTTTTTCACTCATCTTCCTGCCCTCAATTCCCTGAGCACACTGCATAATTAAATGGAAGAAAATAAGACATGAAAATTTGAAAACTGCAACTAATTTCTAATAATTCTTTCGTAATTCAACAATACTAAATTAGAGAGAAAAAAAACTAAGGGAATGAAGTAAATATTACCATAACAAGCAGTAGTAGCAGAAGTAAGGAGGTCCAGAAAGCAAGTCCAGAACCCATGTTTCTTCCCTCACTAAAACTCCTTTCCGTTCTTTTCATCTACTAATTCTGAAAGAGCACAAAGATTGACCATCAAGACATGGAAATTCTTTACTCATTTAATGGGTGAAAGCTGAGCATGTTTAATTTATTGTGGGAAATGCATCATTGACTTGAGGTGTTGGGCCCGTTGGCTATCCACTTGTTATTGTCTCTTTATATTCTCGTCATTATATTTATCCACTCGAAATTTTTTCAATATGGTCTATATTGCGTGAAAATATTGATAAAATCAGAGAAAATTATGATAAGGGAATGAAGTCTAAACTGCACAAAATTCAAAGTTAAATTTTGGCGAAAATCAACAATTTCATCGATACTATTGACATATCGGTTAAATATGTATTAACAAACTAACATATGACATTCTTTTCAGTTTCATTTTAAATGTTCATGTTTTTTAGCAAATTTCATCATTAACTTCTATCGATGGCAACCGATATCAATATATCAAACATTATTTTTACAAATTTACATATCGATATTTCTACTAATACCAATATTTGTAGACACATACCCTTCTATCTTTTACTCTATCTATCACTTAGAATATGGTGTCTAAATCTTAAACATACCAAAGCCCAAAGCCCAAATCTCCAGAAGGAGTTGGTCTGTTTATGCTTGATTAAGTATATAGCTAAATGGCAACCGATATCAATATATCAAATACTATTTTTACAAATTTACATATCGATATTTTCACTAATACCAATATTTGCAGACACATACCCTTTTATCTTTTACTTTGTCCATCACTTAGAATATGGTGTTTAATTATTAAACATACCAAAGCCCAAAACGCAAATCTCTAGAAAGAGTTGGTCTGTTTATGCTTTATTAAGTATAGAGCTAAATTTATGATACATGTATACATGTATAAACTGAGAGCTCTTTTACATTCGTGTATTTCACCTAATCAGATCAATTTATGTTAAATATTGCAGATTCCGCTTGTAAAACAGAAGAAATTCCTAAATGAAAAACATCTTCCAAAATTGTATGACCAGAAGAATTTCTGAATTAATAAAGAACTGTAAATTTCGTCGTTGTGGTCATGTTTCCAGCACCATCTGGAACGAAAGGATGAAGAATTTAGGAAGAAGACGAAGATGCATACGCAATCCAACCATTCATCAGTAGAATCCAATGGTAAAACAAAGAACATATTTTATCTAATTTTTGGTTCCCATCTTTACTTAATATAGAAAGCATATCTAGTTTGGAAGCCTTCCAAAAGTTTGGGGCCCTTACCTTGATTCTTCTCTGTACTGTGATCTGTAGGAGTGGGTTCAGTTCCGTCCGGTTCAGTTTTTTCTTTTGTTTTTTGTTTTGTTTGACTTCAGTTTGATTTTGTCAGCTCAGTTTGAGTTCGGATCCTTTTTGTTTTCCTGAAGCTCCTTTGCCTACTATCAATTCAGAAAAATAGAGACCAAGTTAAATAAGTACTGACGTTGCAGGTTACACTATCACTAATGTAAGCATTGTTGAAACTTCAAAGAGGGCAAATGCATATATGTATTTCATTACCAAAAAAGAGAGTAGACGCAAATATATTTCATTACAAAAAATGATAAAAAAATGTAAAGAAAAAAAAAAGGATACTAATAAGTGTATGAAGCTAAGCTTAAGAAATCCGATAAAGCTGAACCTGGAAACCTTATAAACTCATTGATGACAACAAAGTTTGTTGATGGAAGTGTGCGGGAGCACATATTGGGGCTGATTGATATTGACACTAAGTTGAATGCTTTGGATGTTGCAATAAGTGATCCATTCTTGGTTCATGTGGCTCTCAACTCTTTTGCCTTTAGAGTACTCTCAACTAAAAAGCACCTACTATGCTAAACAAGAAAAATGAGATCTCAATGAGCTTAAAACTATTTGTGTTCATGAAGAGCAGAACATAGGACAAGAGAAACCAAGGTTGAAAATTTAGTCCACACCCATGCTAAGAATTTTGCCAAAGACATTTCTAAAAACCCCTCCTACAAACCTAAAAGGTCTAAGGTACAACTTCAAGGCAGCAACCAAGCCAAATGGTCTGAAGTGTTTTTTCTATAAGAAATTTGCTGGCCATATGAAGAAGGATTGCCCAAAGTATAGTCGTTGGTTGGAGAAAGAAAAGGCTAAAGGAAAGAACATTGTGTTTGTTACCCTTGAAACTAGTTTGGTAATAAGTTTTTTTTCCGAATTTTAATGAAAATGGTTTTGATATTAGTCATAAGTTGAATTCTATTGGAAGTGTTTTGTTTGTTGATGGTTTGTTTAAGCTAAATTGCAACGTTCATTTTGTCTCCATGAACACTGTAAGAATTAAGAGAATGATTCAACCAATGAAACTTCATCCATGTTATGGCAAGCGTTTAGGACATATATCAAAGGAACAAATGCAACTTTAAAAAAAAACTGAAATTTTGCCACCACTTGATTATCAAGACATGGATGTTTGTGTTGAATGTATAATAGGAAAAATGGTTAACACCAAGAAAAATGATGCAATTAGGAGCCAAAATAAGCTGGAACTTATTCACACCGACATATGTTGTCCGTTACTACACCAACACATGATGGTTTTAAGTATTTCATCACCTCCATAGATGACTATTCCAGATATGGTCACATGTGTATCTTTTGGCTGAAAAATCTGTTGCGTTTGAAGCTTTTAAAATATAGGAGAACTGCCAATTTAGTCTCTGAATTATTACCTTAGTAAAAACTATTTTTTCAGAAAAATCAGTCATTGCATTATAAAAATTTATCAATTACATCCCTAATATTATATTCGAAGCTATTATATTCAATTTTCAGTCAATTTAAGTCACGGTACTTGCATGTGTTATACATTGAAAGGTAGATGGGTAATTTTTTTTATAAAGAAACAGTGTACAAAGTTAACTTTTGAGGGTAAATTGGTAGTTTTTCATAAAGAAATAGTGTAAGTTAACTTCGGAGGGTAAATTAGACATTAGATTCACAATCTATATGAAATGTTAAGAACTTATAGGGGAGAAATGATGGTATTACACTCTAAAGTGTGTCAAGTGACTTAAGTTGACGAAAAATTGGATAAATAGCTTTGAATATAATAGTAGGGATGAAATTAGCAATTTTGAATGAATTTAGGGACTTATTTTACTGAAAAAATGATTTAAGGACTTAACTTTTATTGAGGTGATAGTTCACGGATTAAATCTGCACTTCACCCTAAAATATATAAAGCTAAAGTGGAAAACAAATTGGACTTAAAGATCAAAGTTGTTAGATCCGATAAAGGTGGGGAATACTATGAGATCCTACATCGACGGGGTGAGGGTTGGTCCCTGGCCTTATATGTACATGCTCACCTCCCATTACAAGATGCATTTTGGGAACTCACTGGCTCCGAATCCCATTAGAACTTTGAAGTTAAGTGAGTTTGGGTGAGAGCAATCCTAGGAAGGGTGACCCTCTGGGAAGTTCTCGTGCCTAAACCCAAGAACAAATCCGTGAGGGCGTGACCCAAAGCGAACAATATCTTGCTACGGCGGAGGCTGTTATGTAACAATTTGGTATCAAAGCCAGACTCACCGTCCATTCGAGTGTGCTGACGAGGACGTCAAGCTCCCAAGGAGGGGTGGATTATGAGATCCCACATCGGCGGGGTGAGGGTTGGTCCATGACCTTATACGTACATGCTCACCTCCCATTGCAAGATGCGTTTTGGGAACTCACTGACTTCGGATCCCATAAGAACTCTTAAGTTAAGTGAGTTTGGAAGAGAGCAGTCCTAGGATGGGTGACCCTAGGAAGTTCTCGTGTCGAAACCCAAGAACAAAACCGTGAAGGCGTGGCCCAAAGAGAACAATATCTTGCTACGGCGGAGGCTGGGATGTGACAAATACTATGGCAAGTATGATGAAGTTGGCCATCGTCCTAGACCTTTTGCACCATTTTTGGGTAAGAATGGCATTGTAGCACAGTATACTAACCGTGGAACACCTGAACAGTATGGAGTTTCAGAAAGACGAAATAGATCTTTTAAAGATATTGTGAGGAGTATGATGTGCTGCACAAAGTTGCCAATGTTTTGTGGGGCGAGGCTGCAAGGATAGTGAACTACATCTTAAATAGAGTTCTCAGCAAATCTATTCCAAACACTCTTAAGAATTATGGTACAAGAAGAAACCAAGTGTATCTCATCTAAAAGTTTGGGGTTTACAAGACAGAAGCAAGAGCTTATAATCCATTGGAGAAAAAGTTGGACCCAAGAACCATTAGTTGTTTTTTCATTGGATACCCGGAAAGAAGCAAAGGCTATCGGTTTTATTGTCCAAATCACACCACAAGAATTGTTGAATCTGGGAAAACGAAGTTCACAAAAGATTCTATCGGTGATTTAGAGGTTGAAAGCTTCATTTTGAAGAATAAAAGGAAGTTAATCAACAAAAGGTTGTTCTAGAAAAGGATAGTGTTGTTGTCTACACTATGATAGCAAATGAGGAAGCCCCCACTAATGCTCATGTGGAAAATGAGTAGTAAGAAATAAACGTGATGACCATGATATACCAATTCCAGCGAATGAGCCTATAGTCCCTGCTAACAATGTCGATAACCAAAACCAATTTAAGAAAATCCTAAAGAACTTGAAAGCTTGCAATACCAGATGATTTTCTTTGTTATCTTCAAGAATCTGAATTTAAACTAGGAGGGCTTGATGTTCCAATTACATTCAAAGAAGCCATGACTAGTTTACAAAATGAAGAGTGGTTGAAAGCCATGAAGTTGAATCAATGAGTAAAAATGGAGTTTGGGAGTTGGTCCAATTACCAAAAAGGTGCAAGGCTATAGTATGTAAGTGGGTATTCTAAACCAAAACAGATTATAAGGGAGACATATAGCGATATTAGGCCAGATTAATAGTCAAGGGTTTCATACAAAATGAAGGAATTGACTACAATGAGATATTTTCTCCAACTTCTACCAAAGATTCATTTAGAGTCATAATGGCACTCGTCGCTCACTTTGACTTGTTTCTACACCAAATGGATGTAAAAAATGTATTCTTGAATGGAGATTTAGATGAAGAAATTTTTATGAAGCAACCTAAAGGGTTTGTTCAAGAAAGGAGAGAATTTAATGTCTAAGCTCAAGAAATCCGTTTATGATTTGAAACAAGCCTCAACACAATGGTACTTGAAATTTGATCGAGTTATCCAAGATTGTGGTTTCATTGAAAATCCTTCTGACAAGTGCATATATCTAAAACTTAGTGTGAGGGATTTTGTAATTTTGGTCCTCTATGTAGATGGCATCTTGCTAGTTAGCACCAATCTTACCCTACTCCATGAGATAAAGCTTTTCTCATCTAATAAATTTCAGATGAAAGACAAGGGGGAGACATCTTACGTTTTGGGGATAGAAATCACCAGAGATAGGAAGAATAAAATACTTGGCTTATCTCAAAAAGTTTACTTGAACGAATTCTTAAAAGGTTTGAGATGCAGGATTGCAATGGTTGTGACATTCCCATGGAAAAGGCAAACAAGCCAAGTAAGTTCCAATGTCCCCAAACTGAAATTGAAAGGGCAGAGATGGCTAGAAGACATTATGCTTCTCTTATTGGCAGCCTCATGTACACACAAGTGTGCACTAAACCCGATATTGCTCAAGCAATTGATGTTTTGGCTAGATATCAATCTAAGGTTTCACTCATTGGATGGCTGCAAAAATAGTATGAGATATCTGAAAATGACTAAGACTTATAAGCTCTGTTATAAAAGGACCAACAACCTTGAGTTTATTGACTACTCGGATTCGGATTTTATGGTGTGTGCAGATTCTCTCAAGTCTACTTCCAGCTATGTTTTCATGCTCGCCGGATGAGCTGTGTCTTGAAAAAGTATAAAAGACGAGAAGTTGATACATCTACTATGCAGGTTGAGTGTGTAGTTTAGTATGAAGCCACATAGCAAGCTGTGTGGTTGAAGAACTTCATATCTAGCATGAATGTTGTCGAATTGATTGCTAGGCCTATTCAGTTATGATGCGATAACAAAGCCGTTATTTTCCATACTCGGAATAACAAAAGGTCTAATAGAACTAGACATTTGAATCTCAAGTATAAGATGATTCGCAAGGAAGTCAAAAAGCAGCAAGTCAAAATAGATTACATTGATACTAAATCAATGTTGGCGGATCTACTCAATAAAACTATTCCTAATGTAGTGTTCCATAAGCATGTGAAGAACATGGGATTACTTTTCGATTTTGATGCATTCGATTAGTGGGAGATTCATGTTTTCTAATTTAGTTGGTTCTTTTTTGCATTCATTCTGGAGTTAAGTCACTAATGGCACGTTTACGTAAGGGTAATCAGAATAAAGAAAGGGAATTGAATTCCGATTACGGAGTATTCCGGTGTTTACTAAATATTAAGGAATAAAAAAAGTGGTGGAGCCCACACGAAACAAGGAATCCAATTCCTGAAATTGGAGGAACAGGATTCCCTAGTTTTGTGAGGTATTTGAATTCCCTTAGGGTAAAGGAATCAGGAATGCATCTTTTATTCCTATTATGCCCTCACTTGTTTCTTATTATCCCAATATTCCCCTTCATTTGACACTCATTATGCCACCCTTTAATAAATAAAACATATTTATATATTTTTTATATAGATACATTTATTATATAAATTTAATTTAATTAATTAGTATGAAAATAATTTATTTATGTAACGACAATTTAGTAATCAACCTAGTTTTCATTTCAATTGAAGTGAATTAGTAAACAACTTATATAGACTCAACATCATTCCTGCCATCTTTTAATAAATAAATAAAACCTATTTATATATGTTTATATAGATAAATTTTATTATATAAATTTAATTAAGAACTTAATTTAATTAATTAGTATGAAAATAATTTATTGATGTAAAGGCAATATAGTAATCAATCTAGTTTTCATTCTGATTGAAGTGAATTAGTAAACAACTTATATGGACTCAACATCATTCCTACTCTGATTTCAGATAATGTTAGTAAACAACTTCAACAGAAATCTGATTCTGATTTCACCTCATTTCAATTCCTCCTCAATCCAATTCCTCCTCAATTCAATTCCGCTCAATTTGATTACGAATTAGTAAACGCGCCCTAAGACTATTATATTATTTTCGGCTAGTCTGTGAGTCTTGTATTATAAGTTTGAATCATTTTCAGTTATTTATTATGATCTTGTTGAATATATGTTATATATATATATATATGTTATATATATATATGTTATATATATATATATATATGACTGCTTGAATGCAAAAGTGAAAAGTAAATTTATATTTTTAAAGTCATAAGCATTTACTGTTGAGGAAAAATTAGAGCACACAACTCTAACATAAGTGTTGGAGAGATAAAATAAGTATACAAATTACTTGTATTACACACACAATTTCAAGGACACACTTTAGAAGCTACAACACTATCTCACTTCTAGAGACACACTCAAAACCACTCACACTCTTCACAAGACTACTCACTTACAAGGCTTCTCACTCTCTTACTTAGCTCTCTCTTGGTTTTCTCTCTTACTTCTTCTTGATACAAGCTTACAACACCACACCCATATTTATAGGTGGGCTTGCCGACTTTCCCCTTGCCCATCGACATGGGCTTTACATGGAAACTAATCTTCTAGTTATTTCTACAACAGCCCACTGACATGGGTTTTTGCTTATGACACATTTGTTACAAGCTTCTAGATTTTTCTAACAAACAAACCTATATGATATTATAGCTAGAATTCTCTAGCTTGCTAATATGCATGCATCCCACCGACATTGCTTGCTAGAATTCTCTAGCAAAATCCCATGCATGATTCTTCTAGAACACTAAGATTTTCATAATGGGCTGGACCTTAATCTTTAGGCTGGTGTCGTACTTTTAACACTCACCCTCAACACCAGCTCATTCTTTTCTCCACGTTGAATTGACGACGAAACTTTTCGAACTTGCCGGTACTCAAACCTTTTGTGAACAAGTCCACAATTTGATCTTCTGTATTGATATGTCTCATCTCAGCAAGACCTTCTCTCTAATGAAATGATAGTGTACCTCCACATGCTTAGTTCTCACATGAATGACTGGAGTTTCTGCCAAGCGAATTGCCGATTGGTTATCACAGTACAATGGTACTGCAAAATCTACTGGTTGATGTAGATCACTCATCAACTATACCAGCCATGTATTCTCTTGAGCTGCCATTGTTGCTGCTTTATACTCTGCTTATGTGGTTGACAAAGACATTGTTGGTGTCTCTTGCTGCACCACGAAACTAGTCCAGACCCAATTGTGAAGAGATACCCAGTGGTCAATCTCCTAATGTCATGATCTCCTGCAAAATCTATGTCACAATAGCCAACCAACTTACGGTCTTCACCTTTATTTTACAACAAACCATAGTGAATTGTACTCTTTACAAATCTCAATATTCATCGACCCGCTTCTACATGAGGATCCTTCGCCATATGGCCCTTCTTTCCACAATTGTAACATTTACCCTCAAACTTTTATTATTCTGGGACTGACCACAGTTGTCATGATACGTTAGAGCTCCCTCCAGCCGAGAACTCCCACCTCGTTGATGACATTTTGTCTTGTCACCATTCTTTTAGATTCATTACCAGCATGCTGCTTGAAGCTTCCTTTACTTTTGTTGGTGTAGAACACTTCCTCCTCATCTCTTGACGAGACCCCTCTCATTTGCTTTTCCAAAGCTTCTTGATTGGCAAGCAAATTCTCAAACTCAACAAATGATGGTTGGGTCAGCCATCCTTGTACAGCAGCAATGAAGCCTCGATATTCGGGTCTCAACCAATGGATAATTATTCTTTTTATTCTAGATTCTACAATGGCAGCACTAGGACCTAATTTAGAAATTTCATGGAAAATACTTTACCTTGTGGAAATATTGGGCAATTGTCATGTCCCTTTGGGCCACTGATAATAGCTCATTCACGAGAAACTGCAGTCTTGTATCGTTCCTCTTTGAAAAGAGTGTGGCAAATATGCCTCATGCTTCTTTTGGTGTTTTGGCTTTCCTTATGTACTCTAACATGTCCTCTTCAACTATGGTTTTAGGGCGAACATGGTCTTCCCTGCCTTGATCTTCCACTTCTTTAGGCTGCGTAACTTCATTACCGTCGACGATCTCCCAAATATCTTGGCCTTGTAGGTAAGACTCCATACACGTCATCCACGTATTGTAATTTTTGTTGTTCAACTTCTTGATTCCTCCAACGACTTGAAGGCCACTCATCATGTCGGCAGAACTTCGATACATTGAACAAGATTAGCTAACAATCTTGCGAAGTACTACTCACGATTCTTGGAAGCTTCACTAGAGACGGTCCCTGATCGTACCGCTTTGATACCAATTTTTGAGGAAAAATTAGAGCACACAACTCTAACTCAAGTGTTGGAGAGACAGAACAAGTAAACAAATTACTTGTATTACACACACAAAATATTACAACACACATTCTCAAGGACACACTTTAGAAGTTATGACACTCTCTCACTTCTAGAGACACACTCTAAACCACTCACACTCTTCACAAGACTACTCATTTACAAGGCTTCTCACTCTCTTACTTAACTTTCTCTTGGTTTGCTCTCTTACTTCTTCATTACAAGCTTACAACACCACACCCATATTTATCGGTGGGCTTGCCAACTTTCCCCTTGCCCACCGACATGGGCTTTACATGGAAACTAATCTTCTAATTATTTGTACAATTGCCTACCGCTTCTATATTTTTCTAGCAAACAAACCTGTATGATATTATAGCTAGAATTTTCTAGCCTACTAATATGCATGCATCCCACCAACATTGCTTGCTAGAATTCTCTAGCAAAATCCCATGCATGATTCTTCTACAACATCAAGACTTTCGTAATGGGCTGGACCTTAATCTTTGGGCTGGTGTTGTACTTTTAACATTTACAAGAAAACATGAAGAATGTTTTTAAATATTGTTTTCATTAAAGGTAGAAAACTAAGTTGTTCTAGTACAGTTACAGCAGTCGTCATGCTAGCACCAACTGGGTTTTGGACATAAGGTTTCAATCATCATTCTTCATTCTTTTAACGGTTTTTGGAGGGCTTCCTTTGAAGCATTAAGCAGACTTACATAATCTGATCAAGGAAGACCTTAGAAATAAAAATAGCAATATATTACATCAAGTTTAATATTTATATTTCAATTTTCTCACTTATTGGTGTTTCATGTGATTAACCATGCTCACATATGTGATCATAAAAACTGTGGACAGTAGGCGTATCTTCCCATGTGAAAGGTCTCATAGATCATTTTATTCCTTTAGGAACTGCTGGAATTTTAGTGCTCTGCCCATCTTTCAATTTAAATAAAAAAATGCATACGTCCATAGGCACTGAACCATTTGACTAGCTTCAAAGAGAGGATAAGAGAAGCAATTGTTTTTTCGCATGCTTATCTTGCAATTGTAATTGCAAGATTTATCTTGCGGTTTTTCTTGACGTGAATTAATGAACTCGTTGAACTATCCATGCGGATGAGAGTCCTCACTGCCCAGACACAGACGAGCGGAATAAAACGTAAGAGAATATGTTCGCACGTAGTTTAGGGAGCTAGAAAAATCAACAAGTTCCGAAGAACATTGACCTTTATTTTTATAGTCAAACACTGTGCTGCATTAAATGTTACACAGAAGTGGAGGTTGGAACCCATACAAGATTATCAGCAGGAAAGAAATGGCACACAGGGGAAGACCCTGGCTTAATCCTAAGGACTTGAAATGAAGCATGATTAGGGCTCCACTGAGAGGTGTCCAAGTGGCAAACGGCAACAGCATCCACTCTATCTCCATCCTCACCACCTAATGAAACCTTGTAAACCTTGTTCATGCTTTCTTGGCTGTGACAGTAGAAAACCGCATAAGGGTAAGGCATGGTGTGACATGCCACCATCTTGGGAGCTAAAACCTCTTTAGGCTCTTCCAAAATAGTGTAGTTCTGGAAATGGGTGGATGAGTTTGTGAGATGGGTAGTGGACACAACACTGAAAGTATTATCCAATCCGAAGATGCTGCGTGCAAAGTCAAGCATGGATTCTAAAGAAGTAGCACAAGACTTGATCTCTCCTTTGATGGGTTCAGTCTCACAATGTCTAAGAGTATCTTCCATGGCCTTGGCTTGGGGAGAGTCTTGAGAGAAGGAAAACACTTGAAGAAGGTGGTGGAGTTGTTTAGAGGAGAAGGGAAATAAATCAGCTTCTACTCTTGGCAACAAGTGGGGAGATTTTGAAAGGTTTCTTTTGGGAAAATAGATGGCCATTGTTTTCCCCAGCTTTAGGTCCTTCAAGTTGAAGAAAATCATGAGGGAATGGTCCATGTGATGCATGTGGGATGATGGATGAGCATGATGAGCATGGTTATGATGTGTAGTTTCATGGCCATCAACACCATCTGTCTTAGCACGAATTCTTCGGTCCATAATGTCTCTTCCTTCCATTCCCTGAGGACACTGCATAATATATAACAAATTGGTAAGATTGCCATTGTTGCAGTATCATGAGATTTTTCTAATTAAAAGTATAAGAATTAGTAGAGAGAGAAATGAAGTGTTACCATGACAAGCAGTAGGAGATGAAGTATGGGGATCAAGAAAACAAGTCCTGTCTCCATGTTCCTTCCTTTGAACTTACAGGTGCTTACCATTAATTTCTTCCACTAATTTTGATAGAGCAGAAGTGCTGAAATAGACCAAAATCTATAGGTTTTCCGCAGCAGCTGGTACGCTGTGCATATCAACTTTTTAGACCACATTCGTAAATCATGTTATGTATCATCAATAAAAAATAAATACGTTACTCTATGCTTATACTTAAGTAATAATCGAATTATTAATAATCACATCATATATTTCATAAAATATAGCTTAAATAGGTAGCTTTCATAACATTATCATAGTCTAAATACTCAATAATTAGCGATAAAAAGTGTACAGTTTTAAGTTTAACATTTTAATTGTGGCAAATGCATTATTGACTTGCAAGTGCTGGCCAGGTGGCCATCCACTTATTGTCTCTTTAATTTGTCTTGTTATAATTATTGTTGTTCATATCCACTAAACAAAAGATACATGCGTTTTTGTTTTCTTGTTTTCTTGATATCCATGCATTCCATGTGATTGTGAGCCCTTTTTCTTCTTGGAGCCTCTTCTTTCACTTACATGAAGCATCGCAATAATTTCGTTTCATGTAAATAATAAAAAAATATATGTGAATTTTTATTTACATAATACAATAACGCAAAACATTAACAGTCCCAAAATAAAATGTTATACGAGTGATTGCACTAATGGGGGGAATAGAATTCACAAGATTTCGGGTTGTAATATAAACATTCTTGCAATAAGTTTAGCATATAGCTGCTTTATGGCCATTTTTTTTTTTTGTGGCCCATATGGTGAGACATCACACCTTAGTTTTAATCTGGCTTCTGTGGTAGAAAAAAGCTGTTATTCATGACCTTGTAATTAAGTCTGTTAGCAATACCGATCCAATTTGTTATTTTCTTCCTCCTTTATTAAATCTCTGTGAAAGATTTAAGAGCACATTTGTCCTTCGTTCCTATTGGTTGTCTCAACCAATCATAAACTACCACATAAGCGTGTATTTTTTTTGTAATCAAAGAAAAATATACTCAAAAATCCCTCATACTAATTCCCTTACAGTCATCTAGTTCTCAAGAAATAAAAATGCCATGAAAGGTGTTCTTCAATGAAGAGACTGAACGATGTCGTGCAGCAACAGCTGAAGCTCGACTCCATCAAAACTCGAGCCATAAACCTCTTCAAAACTCAAGCAGGCTTTTCAACATCGTTGATGACATTTAGATCTCTAAGGCCTTCGTTGTTCATTCCAAGAATGTAAATGCTGAAAACTATACAATTGTTGCCCGTGATGTGACTGATGCATTGAAGCTATTGCCTGGGATGGCGGTGGAAGAAAATTTCAAGAGAGAGAACTTTCTTTATGTAATGTTGGAGATGGGGAGATTTGAGGAGGTAGATGAAGGTGAAGTTTCTGCCGCGACATTTCGGAGTTTTTTCGTGTATTTGGCAACCAGGTTCATGTAATATGGTGCTCAAGGGCTTTGCTAGTTAAGTTCGCCTTGTCAATTGACAAGTTCGTAGTTGGGGTTAATTATGATTATACGATAAAAAAAATCTACCCGTAAAGGTCTCTGCTGATGGCAGCAGTAATGAATAATAGATTCACATATAAGAATAAATATATATACATGCATTAGTGGATGTTAAAAAAAC
>JADOBS010302580.1:0-14604 GCA_015708375.1 Cydonia oblonga | reverse complement strand
AAACCCTTGAATTTGGGTGTGTTCAATCCAACTCCAAAACAACTCCGCCGCTCCAATCAATGCTTGGGCTTTGTTCTAGGCCTAAAGAGGATGCTATGGATGGTGGCAATTGGAAGAAATTGCTTCATATTTGATGGAATTTGAACACGAAAGGTCGCGGCACCCATTTGCGTTTTTCATCAAATTCACTACCAAATCTCTCCAAATTTTTGATGAAATGGATAGAGGGAAGGTTGTGGAGGAGTTCCCAAGAGTTTTCTTGAAGCAATTCGTCGAAAAAATGGTGGAAAATCGATGGAAACACCGAAAATGGGTCGGGTCCGAAAACGGGTTCATGGGTCGCGGGAGGAGCTGGGTTCCCTCATTTTCTTCTTCTCTCCTTTCCCTCCTGGTTCTTCTCTCCCATTTGTCACTCTCCCTCTCTCCTCCTTCCCAATTGGGCAATGCCCATCTCACCTCTTTCTCTCTCATTTTTCCCGATTGGGCGGGCAACTTGCCCAATCCCAATCCTTATGTGAGTAGTTAGGATTTTTTTTTAAAGAATAAAGTGTACTGTTAATAAATCAAACAAGAGAATTGAATTGGGCCTATCATTGGAATTATTTCCTGAAAATAAATATTTTGGGGCGGGATGTGACAATACATATAATATTCATGCATTTTACTTATATTTTTTTTAACATATTATTGGAATAAATAAATAAATATAAATATGTATTTTAAATAAAATAAAGATTATAATTTCAAAAATAGCCGATTTTTTTTAGTATTATTTTAACCAATTTGTTGAATAATATATGACACACCCCGACCGAAGTTGAGATGTGCTGGCCGTCACGCAAGGGTGACATAGCCAAGTGCGCAACAGAAGTGGTGATAGTAATAAGTAAATGCGAATAAATAAATAAATAAATAACCAACCTAAGCTTATTTAACTAGTGATAATAAATAAGTGCATGAAAGTGATCAAGTACCCAATACGAATATTTAGAGCATAGGCAATCCAACAGTGCAGTCAAACCAACTAAGTGCTAATTATACGAAATATGGAGAAGATCCTCATTTATTTAGTAGATCGTCAAACCGCCAAGAAGTCCTCATGAGCCACCAAGATGTACAACTGCCTAGGACCTGGAGGGGCGCAAAACAGAAGGGTAAGTGGGCAAAAACAAAACATTTGAAAACACTTATCTTTTCTGAACATAATAACCCCTCACTGTAGAACCCATATAGTTTCCAGTATATACGTAAAACAATGCACAAGTAAGTGAATCCCAAAATATGCCATGTCATAACGGTTTAGCTCTAAATCATGTAAGTCAAGTAGAATCAATATGAAATAACATGCCAGCCGGAGTCACCTAGTGTGACCTGTACGACTCGAACTATACGGGTTTTACAATGAGGGGTTACTATGTTCAAAAAAGATAAATGTGTTTTCAAATGTTTTTTGTTTTTGCTCACTTACCCTTTTGTTTTGCGCCCCTCCAGGTCCTGGGTAGTTGTACATCTTGGTGGCTCACGAGGACTTCTCGGCAGTTCTGACGATCTACTAAATAAATGTAGGGAACTTCTCCTTGTTTTGTATAATTAGCACTTAGTTGGTTTGACTGCACTGTTGGATTGCATATGCTCTAAATATTCGTATTTGGTACTTGATCACTTTCACGCACTTATTTATTATCACTAGTTAAATAAGCTTAGGTTGGTTTTATTTATTTATTTATTTATTCGCATTTACTTATTACCATCACCACTTCTGCTTATGCACTTGGCTACGTCACCCTTGGGTATCAGCCGACACATCTCGACTTCGGTCGGAGTGCGTCAGTTTGGTATCAGAGCAATATTTAAATATAACACATTTTTCATATTCGATGAGGTGGCAAGATTCGAACAATAGGCTCAAAAACCAAGAATGCTTCCATCACGTATGTGATGAATGCAATACTGCCCAACTTATGCTCTGATACCAAAATGACACACCTCGACATGGGATGTCTATTAGGACTCCGAATCGAGCTATGTTGGCAAATACCTGGAAGGTGACGAAGCCATAAAGTGTAGTGATGTGGAAGATATGAATAAATTTAAACTTAAAAGTGCATAAGTACAAGAGTGCGCGGTGAGCGGGTATGAACCTATTTCATATGTGATGATAGATCATAAGTACAATATAGTATAGTAAGATAGAGTGAGAATTATACCATCAATGGTAATCGTCTGCCCCAAGATTTGCCAATTATCCTCCTCGGTACAAAAACTCTGCTACTAGAACCCGGAGGGGCGAAAAACAAGGGTAAGTAGGCCTGAAAATAAAGTTTTAATAAAAACCTTTTGAAAATGTCATAACCCCTCGCCGTAAAACCTGTATAGTTTCTAGAAAATAATACTACATATATATAACAATGCACAAGGTAGTGAAACCCAAAATATGCCATGTCATAACGTTTCAGCTCTAAATCATGTAAGCAGGTGTAGAATCAATATAAAAGAACATATCAGCTGGAGTCACCTAATGTGACATATACGACTAGAACTATAGCTCAACAACCCAGTCTAGCACACAAGTCGGAGTAACCTATGTGACTTGTACGACACGCTAGGTATAAATATGTACGCTCAAGTGCTACAATCACGTGAAGGATGTGCGATAGATCGCGGGTCACCTACGAGTTGAAACCACCTATTGTGGTCTGTACGACAGGCTGGCACCAGACTTGGATCTAAGGTGAGCGTGCAGTGCGGGAGGTGAACCAAAGGCTGGCCTTATCCCCGAGCGGGAGCACTAATATCGGGGTGCAGCCCTGATGAGCTCTAAATAAATATATGCATACCAATGTAATACAATCTATTCAATCACATCATACTACCATTGGATTGTCACCAAACTTTAAGACATTATAGTACATAATATTTAAGGACTATAGGAATTTACAGATTTGGAATCCGACGTACGGGTATTTCCGAATTGGATTTGTAAGTTCGTAAAATAAAACGTCAGGCCACCACTTAGTTTTGGCAATTCATAAAGATCCAACCGTTGGATCGTAATGAAACTTTAGTATGTTGTTCTAGAAGCATAATGTGCATCTTTGGAAGTTACGGATCGGAAATCCGAGGAGCGGATCTTCTGAATCAAGTTACGTAGGGTTGTGGACCCTATCGTCGACCTTTGATTGACGGTTGACTTTTGGTCAATGGATTTCAAATCATTCTAGAACGTCCTTAGGGAGTTTTACCTAAGTTATGTGTTCTATAGATAAGAATCCTGAGTTGTGATTTAATATTTGTTCTACGCGAAGTTCGTTCGTGAGGCCTCGATATTGTGCTAAGGACTTGTAGCGCGAACTCCAAGTGAGTGGGCATTTGCTTTCTATATATATTACGGTTTCCAGAGTGTTTTTCTTAAAGGATTTATACTTTGAATGCCATGTCGTAAATGAGTTGCATTTTGAGTTTTGCACTGTTATACTTGTGAATTATATTGTGTGATGCTGCGGAGACTCAGGCAAGCTTCATGTGAGTATGATGTGATTAAATGGATTGTATTGCATTGGTATGCATAATTTATTTAGAGCTCATCAGGGCTGCACCCCGGTATTAATGCTCCAGCCCGGGGATAGAGCCAACCTTCACGTGATCGTTCACCTCCCACACCTCACGCTCACCTTGGATCCAAGTCTGGTGCCAACCTGTCATACAGACCATAATAGGTGGTTCCGACTTATAGGTGACCCGCTATTTATCGCACATCTTTCACGTGATCGTAGCACTTGAGCGTACATATTTATACCTAGCTTGTTGTACAGGTCACATAGGTGACTCCGACTCGTGTGCTAGCCTGGATTGATGAGTTATAGTTCGAGTCGTACAGGTCACATTAGGTGACTCCTACTGACATGTTATTTTATATTGATTCTACACCTGGCTTACATGATTTAGAGCCGAAACGTTATGACATGGCATATTTTGGGTTTCACTGCCTTGTGCATTGTTTTATACATATATATGTAGTATTATTTTCTGGAAACTATACAGGTTTTACGGCGAAGGGTTATGACGTTTTCAAAAGGTTTTTATTAAAACTTTATTTTCGGGCCCACTCACCCTTGTTTTTTGCCCCTCCAAGTTCTAGTAGCAAAGTTTTCGTATCGACGGGGATAATTGGCAAATCTTGGGGGCAGACGGTTACCATTGATGGTATAATTCTCACCCTATCTTACTGTACTGTACTTATGCTTTATCATCACATGTGAAATGTGTTCATGCCTGCTCACCCCGCGCTCTTGTACTTAGGCACTTTTAGGTTTAAATTTATTCGTCACTTTCCATATGTCGGCCAACACATCTTGATTCGAAGTCCTAGTGGACATCCTGGGTCGGGGTGTGTCAATATATATACATATTTTTCACGTACTACACCCATTTCGTATTTTACTAACTATACTCTCATTTAATCCAATCTTTATCGATCGAGTGCACAATACTTATCAGATTAGACTAACTTAGATATGTTTAGCCCTATTTTCTTTTCATGATAAAGTAATATGAATGAGGATCCTCTTCGGATCCTTTTGTGAGGATCTTAGGGATCTTCAAATCGTGTCCGTTTATCGTATATCGTGCGGCCCGAAATCGTTTTAAACATTTTTATTTAAAATTAAATATAAATAGACCTCACGAAAATTAGCCACACAATGTACGCTAAATGGATACGATTTGAGGATTCTGAGGATCCTCCCAAAGAGAATCCGGAAAGAATCCTCATTAAAGTAATATGTCCGTGAAAGTTTCGGGATACCATTACCACATAAAGCTTACATTCCCTTGACCATCCATTCGTCTTTGCGAGTAGATTCAGGATGCTTCATTTTTAGTGGATTCTTAATAGTGCATGCCTCAACCTTTTGCTTGTTCTCTATGCTTTTATTTTATTTTATCTTTTCCATGGTAATAACTGTAAAAAGAAAAGTTCATTTTGCTTTTTTCACGTGTCATATAGGGTGGTAATATTTTATTTATTTTTATGAAATCGATGAGTCTAGTAGTGCATGCAAGCAATGCATAAATAATTTTCCCACAATTTGAAAAATAAAAAATAAAAAATTCCCCACAACAGAAACCCATAAAAAAAACATAAATAATTTTCTACAATAAGTTGATAAGTTTCAAGACATCATCTCCGGATCTCTTCAATCAAAGTCACTAGATCAAGTGATCTGGACCTTTGAAATTTCATCAAACGGTAAAAAATTATTACACCTTTTAAGGGATCAAAACAAGTGGGTTGTTGGATGAAATTTCAAAGGCCTGGATCACTTGATCGGGTGGCCTTGGTGGAAGAGATCCGGAGAGGATCTCTTTCCATTTCTATAGTCGAATGGACTATAGTGTTTTTTTAGTATGTATAGATTTCACTCTATAATCAATTAACAATATGAGAGCAGCTTAATTACTTACAAGCACATGCAATATTACTTATTTTTTTCATGTGAACTTTATACTCTCAACATGCCCCTCACATGTGGCGAATTTTCAAAAGCTAAACACGTGGACAACATAAGCAGGGTGACGTGGAAGACATATGATCGTTGAGCTTCACGCAAGGGACTAATAATAGAATATCTAGGTGACAATCATAGATTGGATAGGATGAGATCAAATTGTTATGTTGTAATAAGACCTATTGTATAGGATTGCCACATAAGCAAGTTAGTTAGTACTGTGTAACAATAAATACTGTTGCAATTCCTGCTAACAAATTCACTCAATACAATCATAAAGCTTTCACATTCTTCCGCTCATTCGATTCTCTTTACTTCTTTTGTTCTTGATTTCATTTCTACATACTTGTATGGTTCAATTTACTACTGTTATGATGGTATCAAGCCAACGATTTTTTGTGGGACAAAATTGAAGATTGAAGAAGTTTTGGGTTTTCCTTTATTTGGGCGATTTTTCTTCTTGAAGTTCTAGGTTTCTTCATCATGTTTCCTGCGATTTGTGTTGTGCTTTCATCAATTTCAACAACAGTGGTTGTCATCATGTTTTATGAAACGAAGGTGGAATCCAATGAAATCTCAGGTTCTATGTTTGAGGTGTTTTTGGGTTAAAGTAGTTAATTCTTGAAGAAAAATTAGAATTGTTGAAGGTTGTATACAATTGTGAAGGCCAACACCATTTTAGAGTGATTGAATTTTTACTGAGTAGTTGAAGAAAAGGCCAATGCCATATGTTCAGTAGTTGATTGAATACAAAGGCTAAAGCCAGTGATTTGTGAAGATAGTACATTCAGTAATTGAAGATTGTATTGTGTTGGTTGTTGATTTCTTGAATTCATCAGTTTGTTGGTTCAGTTTCTTTTTCATTTGAAATTTGCATAAAAGATTGTTTCTTGATAAATTCTTGTTATGGGGTCTTCATCTATTAAGATTGAAAGTTTGCTAGGGATGTTAACAATTAAACTTAGTGATCATAATTACACTAAGTGGTCATTTCAATTCAAGTCAGTGCTGAAAGGATATAAGTTCTTTGATCATTTTGATAGATCTGCTACTTCTCCACCAAAGTTTGTACTTAGTGTTGAGTTTGGGGTTACAAAAGAAGTCACAGTGGCTTTTCAAGAATGGGAAACAAGAGATATGGCTTTGCTAAGTCTACAAATTGCTACATTGATTGATGATGCTATTGAACATGTGATTGGTTGTAAGAAAGCAGCAGAGGCTTGGTCTAATCTTGAAGAGAGGTATGCTTCAGTTTCTAAAACAGGGGTCACTTAAAAACTGAACTTCATACAGTACAAAGAGAGGAGATTCAATGGATAAATATCTCTTAAGGATTAAGTCATAAAGGATTAGTTAACTGCTGCTAGAGAATACATTTTAGGCAATGATGTGATGATTGCTGCTTTAGCAAGACTTCCTAAAGAGTATGCCACCATTAGGACTATAATTCTTGCAAGATAATCAACAATTTCAATAAAGGAGTTTCGAGCACTTTTATTAGGCGCTGAGAGGGAAAATGATATGGTTTTAAACACTTTGACTCAGAATTTATCAGCTTTGTACATGTAAGACTCATCTAGTGGTGTGAGTTCTTCTCAATCCAATAATGGAGTCTTAAGTTCTAATTCATTTGAAATAGAATCACCTACATGAGGTTGAATTCAGCAAGTACCATATGACAGTCAACAAATGCCTTGTTTTCCATAAGCACATATGGGACAATCTTCATTTGGTCCTAACAATATTTTTGGTGGTACTATAGAGCAGTCTGCTGAGTCTTTTCCTAGATAACAAGAACCACCAAACTATAATGGGGGACACCAAAGGTTCAATAATGGAAGACAGAGAGAAAATAGAGGTTATAGGTCAAATTACAAAAAGAGATGTTCAAATAATTTCAGGCAGAATAATGGTTGAACATGGAATACTGAGTGAAAGACAACCCTACATCCTGAGTGTCAAATCTGTCAAAGAAGATGACATACAACCCTTAATTATTTATGCAGAAGTTCACAAGGTCTACCTCAGGGTTACAATATTGAATGTCAAATATGTGGGAAAATAGGCCATATAACTCTTGAATGCTATCATAGGGGTAATTACTTCTATCAACCTTTAGGTCCTCTAGCTTTAATGGTTCAATCTCTTGCACCAACCTATCCTATTCAACCTCAAGCTATCTATTCCTATCAAAGCACACCTCATGCAACACATATAATTCAATTCATTATACTAGTACCTGAGATGCAGTATCAAGTTTAATCTCAATAAATGGCATGGCTACTCAAGCTTCACTTTCATATTTCAAATACTACGTCATGGATCATAGATACATGAGCTTCACACCATATGACCTATGATATTGCAAGTCTTAATCAAGTCACTCCATTTGAAGGTTCAGAGAAAATAAAAATAGGCAATGTCCAAGGTTTGCCTATCAAAAATATTAGTTCATAAATTGTTAAAACTTCTTCTCACTCTATTATATTGAAGAATGTGTTACATGTACTATCAATTGCTGTCAATCCCATGTTTGTGAAGCAAGTATGTAAAGATAACATGTGTTGGCTTTTCTGTGATGACACCTATTTCTTTGTGTAAGACAAGGTAACAAAGAAGATTTTGTACAAAGGAAGGTGTAGACCACAAGAGTTGTTTTAGATTCCTGTTGCACCATTTCAGATTCCAAATGCTTTTGTTAGATAGTTAGTAAAGTCATCATTGTGGCATCAAAGGTTGGGGCACCCTACAAATGAAGTATTGGCAGTTATGTTAGCTAAGTCTCAGATTCCTTTCTCTTCTGATAGTAAACATGCAATGTGTACTGATTGTATCCATGGAAAGATTACTAAGAAACCTTTCTTTAATGAATCATCTAACACTACTACAAAAGTGGCTTATTTTGTCGGTGGTTGTGTCGGTGGTTGTGTCAGTTTTATATAAAATATTGGTGGATAAGACATTTCTGTCACCCTCCTTACATGGTGTCAGAACTACTTTCGGGTATAAGCGACATAAACTGTCTATGTCACTTATAACCGACATAGACTATTAATGTCGCTTATAATCGATATAGATTTTAATCTTTTTAAATGGTGGTGTTGTATAAAAAGAAAATTGTGTTTCTTTCAACCGACATAAAGTTAGTGTCGGTTAAAAAGAGACTCATGTCGCTTCTACCCAACACTAATAATTATTTTAAATATTCTAAAACTTCATGTCGGTTGTAGCCGACATGTTGATGTTTTTATTTTTTAAAATATGTATCTCTTGGTTCTATCGCAGTCTCCCTCTTTCAAGAGTCTTCATCTCGAGCCTAGAGGCTCACCTTCCTCATTTCTCTCTCCCTTCTTCCAAGCAAACCCTAAAACCGCAGCTTTTCTCTCCACATTTTCTCAAACCCTAATCTCTATTTTTGCAAACCAAACCTTAATATTCCATCATCAACCCATAAGACCTTGCAGCCATGGATTTACTGCATCACCAGAAGGGTAGCAGCATCGATCTTGGTGCTGACACACTCATAGGTAAACTTCTCACTCTCCCTTGCCGATTCATGGACTTAGGTTCGCAAAGTGAAATATACCATACAAGAAAAAATCTTCAGCTCCTCATGCTTGTGTTGTTTCTTTTGCAGGACCTGAGATCTATAAAAAAACGACGATGGAACCATTGGTATAGCCCCAAATCGCATCTCAAGGAAAAACCATCACAGAGTTGTCTCCATTCTAGATTCGTCATTTAAAGGTATAACCCATTGAGCTCCCTTTTTATGTTCTTGTTCAGTAAGATTAGCAATTTGAAAATTCACATAAAATTCATGCATGTTCATTTTGGATTTAAAGAGCAAAGACATTGGAAATCGCATATCCATAAATTTTTAAAGGTATAAAACCTGAGTTTGATTTGTGTCTTTGTCTTTGAATACATAATCTATAGAGCCCTAAAGACCCCAGTTGAATTCTTGAATAAATTGAATATGTGAAGTTTGCATCTCATGTACCATATCTGTGTTTCCAAGTCCATTGTATATTCGGATCTAGCAGGCATCAAGTGTAAATAGACCTGAGTTGTGAGGCTCAGATCCACTACATGCAAGGTATAAATTTTTGATGTCCTTCACTGTAAGTAACTCATTTGCACATGTATGAATCTACTGGTGAATTTTTTTTTTTTGAACTCTAAGCTAAAGTGACTTAATGTATGTTCCTGTTTCTAGTAAAAGAAAAATGGAAGTGGACTCTTAGACCAAACTGATTAAGCAATGTGGACCCTTTTGCACTCGGACCCTGAACTATAGACAATGTATTAGGAATTTTGAAATGGTATGTAATTAAGTCATGGGGTGAGAGTGCGTTGACTGGGTCTAATTAAGTCATGTTGATCGGCGGGCAACATGAAATGGAGGAAGAGGAACTGAGTGGTGGCCAGGAACAGTAGTGGAAGTCGTTGACGGAGAAACTGAGACGTACTTTTATTTTATTTTTTATTAATGGTTTGTGGTGTCGGTTATGGGCGACACTAGAGTTGTTTATTTTATTTATTAAATAGTTAGGTGGTGTCGGTTAATACCGACACTAGTGTCCTTTTTTAATGTCGCCTGTATCTGACGTGAGTTTCAATGTCACTTTTATGCGACACTACTATCCTTTTTTTATTTTATATTGCTTTCCTGCTTCGTGGCGGATTAAGGGGACTAACCGACATCAAAAACCTTTTCGTGGCGCTAGCAATGGTGTCGGTTCTATTATCCGACATTACATGAGTTTATGTCAGATTTGTACCTAATATCCGACGTAAATTATGTTTTCTTGTCGGTTTTAGAACCGCCAGTTATAGGTAATTTTGTAGTAGTGTAGGTGCATTTTACCCTTTGATAGGATTCAAACAGATGTATAGGGACCTGCCTCTGTAAAGTCAATAGAAGGGTATAGGTACTACGTTGTTTTTGTTGATGATTGTACCATATATGTGTGGATTTTCCCACTCTTTAATAAATAAGAAGTATTTCAGTTTTTGTCAAGTTCTACAAGTATATTGAAGTACAATTTGGTATCTTAAGTCATTACAATCAGATAGTGGAGGTTAATTTACCAGTAATTATTTCGAAGAATTTTACAGTTAAAAGGAATGACACATAGGATCTCTTGTCCTTACACTCCTCAACAAAATGGTTTGGTAAAGGAGACATCGCCATATAGTTAAGACAATAATTATTTTGATGAATGCAGCTGGTTTATTTCAAGAATTTTAGTATCACTTATGTGCTCATGCTATGTATTTGATAAATATGATGGGATGCAAGGCTTTACAAATGAATTCTCCATTCATTGTTTTATTTGACAAACATCCATCTTTACATGATTTAAAAATCTTTGGGAGTATAGTATATCCATATTTAAGGCATTACAATTCTAGTAAATTCCAACCAAGGACCTTAGTGTGTATATTTTTGGGATATGCTTCTAGATATAAAGGAGCTTTGTGTTATAACTTGCAGTCTAAGAAACTCATTTTGTCAAGACATGTTGTTCATGATGAATCATTGTTTCCTACAAAATCTATCAATGGAGCTGGTATCACTCAAGCACAACAATCTGTTACATCAGCCCCAATAGTTGTTCAACTACAAATAACTTCTACAGGTTCCAGGGTTGATAACACCAATGAGATTTTTGTCACTCATGATTTATCAGTGCAAAAGAGTCATAGTACTGAGACTGTTCTTGCATCTCCTATACAAGCAACAGTGTAAGAATAGGAATCTGAATCAATTGGATCTCCAAACTCTACTCTAGTACAAAATCAGTATCAACCCTTGCTGCTTATCTTGGATCCTGCACATCTTGAGGTACTACTTCTAATTTCACTCTCTGATAATGATGAGTTTATGTAGTCTTTGATCCCTAATATACCTCGAACACATAACATGCAAACAAGGTTGCAATTTGGAACAATTGACAGAAAAGACTATTCTGCCTATTATTCTTCAGTTCCTGAGTTACAATCTCTCAAGATTGAAGATGGACTTATGTGTTATGCTGGTTTTTCGTGATTGTGAAGAACCTAAGACCTTTAGAGTTGCTGCAAAGGATTCAAATTGGCAAAATGCTATGTATGAGGAGTTTGATGCCTTAAAGGCTCAAGATACTTGGACTTTGGAACCTCTACCAAGTAATAGATATGTGATTGGGAGTAAATGGGTTTATAAATTGAAGAAAATCATGATAGGAGTATATCAAGGTTCAAAGCTAGGTTGGTTGCTTAAGGATATACTCAAGAACATGGCTTGGATTATTCAGAGACCTTTAGTCATGTAGTAAGACATACTACAATAAGATTGGTCCTTGCACTAGCTATAAGTCACAAATGGGAACTTAGGCAATTAGATATCAAAAATGCATTCTTGCATGGTGAATTACAAGAAGAGATTTACATGAAGCAACCACAGGGATTTGTTGATCCAAAGTGTCCAAATCATATGTGTAAGGTAGTTAAGTCTCTATATGGACTAAACAAGCCCCAAGGGCTTGGAATTCAAAGTTCACAGGTGTACTTCCTTCTTTGGGATTTATTGCTTCTGAGTCAGATACAAGTCTCTTTGTTAAGATTGATGGTCTGGATATTATCATTCTACTTTTATATGTAGATGATATCATATTAACAGGTTCTAACACTGGTAATGTGCAAGTTGACTTATTTTTTGGGGGTTACAGATTCAATAAAAAAAAAGTAGTGGAGATCTGTTTGTTAGTCAAGCTAAGTATGCTAAAGAACTTATCAATAAGGCAGGGATGGAAGCTTGTAAGCTTTCACCAACTCCATCTAAACCACACACTCAACTACTAGTATTTGAGGGTGAGCCATTGTTTGACCCTAGTGTTTATTGCAGGATTGTAGGAGCTTTACAATACTTAACCTTTACAAGACCAGATATAGCTTACTTAGTCAATGTTGTGTGTCAATACATGACCAATCTAACAGAAGCTCACATGTTCTTGGTTAAAAGGATATTAAGATACTTTCAAGGAACAATTGAGTGTGGTATTACATTTTATGCAAATTCTAGAAATCATATATCTGTTTATTCAAATGCAGATTGTGCTGCTGACATAAACACTAGAAGATCAATCACAGGTTATGTTATGTTTCTAGGTTCAAATCCTATTTCATGGCAATCTAAAAAACAATCATTAGTTTCTAAAAGTTCCATAGAAGCTGAGTATAAAGCCTTATCTAATTGTGCAGCTGATGTGCTCTGGATATGGTCAATATTGAAAGATCTACATGTATACTTAAACTTTCCTCCATCTCTACGTTGTGAAAATCTATCAGCTCTTGCCCTCAATACTAATTTAGTTTTCCATTCACGAATCAAGCATCTGGACATCGATTATCATTTCATTCGAGAATGAGTGTAGAAGAAGGATATAAGTGTGCATTATTTCTCAAGAAATGATCAAGTAGTTGATGTTCTTACAAAGGGATTGCACATTCTTGTTTTTGTAAAGCATTGTATCAATCTTAATCTAGGACATTCCAGATGAGATTGAGGGGGAGTAATAACAGGATATCCAGGTGGCAATGATAGATTGGATAGGATGAGATTAGGTTGTTATGTTGTAATAAGATTGTTTGTATAGGATTGCCACATAAGCAAGTTAGTTAGTACCGTGCAACAATTCCTGCTAACAGATTCATTCAATACATTCACAAAGCTTTTCATGTTCTTTCGCTCATTAGATTCTCTCTGATTCTTTTGTTCTTGATTTATTTCTACATACTTGTATGGTTCAATTCACTATTGTTATGAGGGACAACCTGTTCTGATACCATGAAGAAAGATGAGGTTACCGTAAAATTAATGGGCCATATGGGGAGTAGCCCAATTAGTTATAAGCACATGCAATGCCCCTTGTTTACTAGATGTGGGATTCATACTCTCAACACGCCCCCTTAAGTGTGGCTAATTTCAAGCCAAACACGTGAGCAACACAAATTAGGTGATGTAGAGCATGTGTTGCCATTGAGTTTACATGAAAGACAACATGCTTTGATGTCATGAAGAAAGTTGATGTTCCACCATAAAATCATTTGGCAATATGAGGCAATATGAGGAGTAACCCAATCAATAAGCACAAGCAATGTCCTTTGTTTCCCTGACGTAAAATTCATACTCTCAATAGTAGTTGCATAAGTAATTTTTATGGACATACGTATTAATGAATAGATACATGTAAGACATAATATAAATAGATAAGTAACATTATATTCCGAAAAAAAATAAATTATTCAATTTATAGCATCTAAGATATATCCTTGTTCTAACAATCGGCCTAGGTGACGCCTACGCGCTGGGCAGTGGAGCCCTGCCCCAATTTTGGGCAAGGCGTTTGGAAAAATCGGCTGGAAGCTAGGCGGCCCTAGGCTGTCGTAGGCGTTTTTTTTAAAAATATTTTTATATTAATTGTGTGCTTTTTTTCTTTTTTGGTTTCATGGTGGTATACTTATGGAAATGGTGTACCTAATTTGCAAATGATGGATTTACTACAAGTTCATCCAATAGTGAAACAAATTGGAGCATTTTTTAGGGGATACATACAAAGAAAAGAAATAAACTAGATACAACAATGTTAAATAATTTAGTCTATGTCTAATCCAATACAAGGATCATGATTCATGAACAAGAAGAATTTTAGTCTATCATCCAAATTCTCCTCATTATGATTATATGCTTATTGTTTTTTTAAATATTGAACTTTTTGGATGTATATAATTAGTGTATTCTTCTACTTCTATTTATGCATTTTATTATTCTTTTATTATCCATACAAGTATAGTTTTTTTTAGGTGTAAATAGGCATTTATTTACAAGTTATATAATAAATTTACATAAATCCACCTAGGCCGCCTAGGCTCTAGGCCCCTGCCTGCCGCCCGACTAGTGCCTAACGATTTTTAGAACCTTGAGATATATGATGATAAAGTAGGGACTAACTACAATACATACATAGAGTTAATATGATCTCCAGATGGTCATATATAATTCATGAGAATATATATATATATATATATATATATATATATATATATATAT
>JADOBS010302579.1:0-14604 GCA_015708375.1 Cydonia oblonga | reverse complement strand
GAGCAATATGAAATTTACATCTTGCAACCGTTTATAAATTCTTACAATTCATGCATGAAATTTCATGGATGTTTCGGCTTGCGTAAATTGTTCTCTAATTGTGTCTGCAAAAGACCTTGTGAAAACTAAACCATCTCATTTTTTTAGCATTTTTCCCAAAAAAATGTAGCTCACGGTTTTTACATAATGATTTTGCCAAAAACTACAAAAATCATTCGAAAACATATTTTGAAAGCAATTATCATTGTCTGATATTTTATAATTTCTGGTATTTCTCGACCTCGCGCCATTATTTTGTAATTTCTCTTTTGTCGGGCTATTAGCCCCTTTACTTAACCAAAAAATACACACAGAAATACTCATATTTCATGAATGAAGTATACTTTTTGACTAACAACCATAAGGAAGCAACAGTCAGTTTCTAAAACCAGCCTATACTTATTTTACAATTACCCTAAAAAATTAAAGAAATTCCCCATCGTTCGTCTAGTTTCTTTCTGAACCTGATTACCTATACAACGCCTACCACGACGGGGTCTCCTATCCAAAATTTCAACGTAAAGAGGAACTAAATTATATGTTACACGGAAATGAATTGAATTCTAAACTACGGAGAGAGGGTTAGCGTGATTTGTACAGGATTTAACGGTACAGCAGGAATGCGGGTGCTTTGCAGACCCCAACGGCATCTTCCTTGGTGTGTGCTGTACATTTTATGCCATACGAATGGTGAAAGCTGAAACCTGATCGCCTAGGCTGAACCGAGACTGAACCTTGCTCTCACAAGGATGCCAGAGGAGCCAGATCCGACATCATGATGGCAGCCGAAACCAGATTGCCTCTGGGAACCCTTGCTTCTCAAGTAATGGATAGAACTGTCGAGTGAAAGCCAAGGTCCGGTCTCTTTGTATGATATCCCGCATGATTGATCAGTTGGCGTGATCATCCGATTGAACATCTTGTCAAGCATGTATAGTTAAGATTCATGCATAGTTCACAACTTCGAATGCTGCAGGACTCGACCAGTTGCCCTTTCTGCCCTCATCCAAATAAATCTCGAAGGGCTTTCCGTTGCACAAGCTCTGAGAAAGGGATTCCGACCAGGATCCTAAAAGCAAATATGCTCCTTGCAACTAGTTAGGAACACTGCGACCGAACACTGGGTCCTAAAAGCATGGATGGCAGGAGAGCTCAATTTCCCATGTAGTGATAAAGAGTGACTATAATCTTCACCTATTTTGGTGGTTTTTTTGTGAGGTTAATGCCCTTGGCCTTTTCCATTTCAGCTTCCTTTTCGACTTTCTTCTTCTCCAATTCAGCCTGTTTGACATTCTCTTCGTGTGCTTTCCGAAACAACTTAACGAAATTTAAGAGAGTCACAGTAACTGCAGTCATCAAAAAAGGGTTTTTAATACGATGATAGTTAGTTTCAGAATATCTACATGAAAAGAGTTAATTACAGATTGAGCGCATCCAGAAAAACCCCCGTCCCATAAAAAACATAAAGGTTCCACCGAAAACATAAACTCTCTTACCAAATCCAAAATCTAAAAACTTGAAAAACCCTCACCCCCATCCACTACTAACCTTGCTCAAATGGACAGCGGGCGGGATCCTCACCAAAATACAATGCAAGTGCATCTGCATTTCTACCCTGTCCACCAAAAGCAAATGACAATGCTGAGATCATAAAATACAAAATAAGACCGGCCACAAGGACACAGTTGATAATTAGCGTATTACCACCACAGAATATAGGTTCGTCACAGATGCCACTTCGGTCTCAGCAACAGTAATGAACTCTTTCAACGTCTAGAAATTCAACAATAAAAACAAGTACCAAAAAAATTGTTAAGGAACCCATAAAGAAACCAGAAAAAGAAAAATACCGGCCTTTTAGCATTAAAAGGGAAAGATTTAATACCTTACGGAAAACCTCTGACACAGGGCCATCATTTTCTGATGCCGTCAGCTCCTGATTGAGCTTTTCTAACCCCTTGATTATGGCTTGCATTTCTTCTGCTAAAGACTTCAATTGTATCTGCATGGAAACAAGATTTGTCACATGCAAAATTTAACTACAATGCTTACAATTAAATTAACACCAAGGAAACAAATGGGCACCTTTGTTGCAGGTTCCAGGCTGACAAGGTCCTGGTGAAAATCAAGAAGTCCCGGTGATTTAGATGCAAGGATCTAAGACACATGAAAGCCAAACCTTAGATTCAAAACTTGATGGTAAGTTCCGCTTACACAAAAAACAGAGACAACATATCCATCTGAGAGAAAACTTGTATCCAAAAACATTTGGTAAGAATGAGAAATTTTGCACGCAATCATCTCTTATTTGTTAGTTCTCATCAGACAATAACACATTTGTGTCAAAATAGTCACTGCATAACCCCAAAAAAAAAAAATGAAACATACCTTACAAAGATAATGCATGAGTGTCATCTTACTAGTAGACGCACGCGTATCATAGAGCTTCAGTAGACTGTCCAACTTAAACCCAACAGCAGCACCTGTACAAATAATTTAACAATTCATATCTTTTCACAAAGGCTTCACAAAAATAAAGCTAAGCGCAGATAGGAATTTAAAATGGCATACAAAATAGCTGGTTTCAAATAAAGGATGCTTCTGCCGGTAACTCTTAATTCTCCAGCGTGTGATTCACATAATTTATCTTAATACTTCCCAGTCTACAATCATAGGTTATCTTAAAGTTCTTACTTTAAGCCACATATAAAACAACCTTCCTACATGCTCTAAAGTCAAAAACATAACAAATTCCAATATAACATACCCCTTGCAGTTCCTTGGTTCAATGTGTTCCCCAAAAAAAGAATCTTCTTCATAATCTCCTTCAACTTAGCAGAGTTCCGAACCTAATTTATCAGTAAAAGAGTAGCTGAGTTAATATCGGTATCTATATACTGCAGGAAGCGATTCATTATTAGTACTGACATACCTCTTCACATGCAGAGTTTACTGTGTTCAAACTTCTTTTAAATTCTGAGACCTGTAAAAGAGGTCAAAAATTAGAGATAATGATGCAAAGAGAAAAACATTAGATCACATTTACTGACATCAGGAACAAAATAGCACATACTACCAAACCTGAGTGCCGAACTGAATCTTGAAAGAAAAGACTCTCATCTTTGACTCCACCCGAGGCACTTTCATCAACTCCAAAAAATACTGAAACATTACAAATATACAGACTTTAAACATCTGACAATTAGTTATAGCCGTAAATATGTAAGGGAAATTACAATCCAATATGCACTCAAAGCATCTAACACATAATCGCTATTATTGAAATTCTCTGAGCAACATAAAACGTACTTAGGAAAACAATATTAAAAGGGGTGTGCTATCCACAAACCTCATTTTACTTCTCACACACCCCTTGATAATTTCTGTCCGTTGATCTTCAATTCATCCGATCCGACGGCCAAAAATTAAAAAGGTGTGTGAGAAGTAAAATGGGATGTGTGGATATCACACCCTTATTAAAAAACTCAATGAAGTTTATGTAATGCAGGGCACTACAATCACAAAAGTCGGAAATATCTCCAAGAAACTAATCTGAAATGATTCCACCTGACCATCCAATAAAGTTATGTAGTGCCTCACTAATTTTCTTTGGGGGTTTTCCTACGTCTAATTAAGACACCGATTAAACCAATAGCAGTGCAACTTAGCATCTTAAACAAGGACAAGCAAATTATA
Organism: Cydonia oblonga; assembly: GCA_015708375.1. Lineage (NCBI taxonomy): Eukaryota > Viridiplantae > Streptophyta > Magnoliopsida > Rosales > Rosaceae > Cydonia > Cydonia oblonga. The sequence continues at coordinate 10,869 of JADOBS010302579.1, read as the reverse complement.
TCCCTTAAAACATTGCAAAACATATAATTTCTTGGTATTAAATGAAAAAATTCCATATATTGTTTACTCCTCACGCCAAAAGAATTTGGTCCATCTCAAAATCTTTTATTTTTCAACAGTCAAGGGAAACCATTTCTTGATGGTTACCGATTATCAGCCCATCTTCAAGTCTTCCATTGCCACCACATTTACAAGTGTAATAATATTGGAGGAATATTTGTAAATTAAACTCAATAAGTGGTGCATGGACTAATCTGTGTCTCCTTAATATCATAAATTAAAAAGGCACAAGATCATGGGGACAGATAAAGATTTAAATCATAATTTATAATATTCAAAATCTAGTCAAAGCTTTTGTATATGGCACAGAAAAGGCCAGCGACTTAGAGCATCTCCAATGGTGGATGCACAGTCCCTTGAATGTGTAATATACATTTTTGGTTGGACAGAAAGCTCCAATGGAGATGCAAAATATCCATCTTACCATTGCAGATGCTCTTATAGTCATTAATCTACTAAGACAAATACTTCAAGAATATATTATGATCTGGTCATACCTTTTCACACTTCCCCAGGGTCTCCTTGTCACCAGTGTAGTTCTAAACAACAGAAATCACAAGCAAGAAAATATATAATTGATGAGGAGATGGAGTCATTTCAGATTGTAAAAAGGGACTATAACTGTGAAAAAGGACTATAAAAATAACCAACAAAATCGTAAAAAAAAAATTAAAAAAAAATAAAAACGAATAAAGGCCACACCTTAAGAAGTTCCATCTCCTCTTTAGTAGGACAAAATTTGATCAAATTTTCCACCTGATCAACATCTAATACTGAATCATCCATTGCTAAAACAGCAGCCTGAGAATGTGCATATAAATACATAATTAGCTAAGTATGAAAAGTGTTCATTTACAACATCAGCATTAAAAACATTCAGGAAGCAAAAGCCAATTGAGAAGACTCATCGGACAAGCAAATTATCTATATTCACGAACCACAAGTAAGAAGAAATTCAACTGTATCAGCTTACCATCATATCAGGAAGTGGCATCTTAACTTTTGTGAGCATAATTTCTGTGTTGTTTGCCCTTCTCAGGTCAATCTACAATGTGGTACAAAGAGAATCACGGTAAGAAGGTAGAGAAGTAATAGCATCTGGCATTATATTCAAAAATGAAGAAAAAACATATTCATCAAAACAAATTTCTGCTTTAACGAATATAGCCAACACGCAGCATCGTGCACACCCAACTTATTAATATAAGTGCAACTATACAACAAAAACTCTGGAGACATGGAGGGATGGATGATAGATGGTTACATTCTAACATCCCAAAACTGGTAATCAACTTTAACAAGCATAACTTTAAGAAGATGTGATTTTACAGTAAAATAACCAATTGTATAAAATTACCAGTTGGACTTTCTCAGGTTTAGAACCAGCAGACTTGCGGCGCCCTCCAGACTTATCTGAGTTTGCAGGTTTTGGAACTATAGCAGAGAAAAGGCTCTCTATCTCTGACACATCAAATTCTGGCTCACTAGATTAAAAGAGAAGCACATTAGTGATTTGAAACAATCTGAAACAAAATACACGGTTGCATGTGTCAAACATGTACGATCCATCAAATCAACAACATAACTTTATGGCAGAAAACATGCTGCTAATGGAATGATAAGTTGAAAAATAAGAGGGAATACTTCTGAGTCTCTCCATGTCTTTGCAGTTCCTCCCACAGGCTTCCATGCAACGCCCTTGTCACCTTGCTCCAATGTAGTGGTTTACAAGAGGACCGTCGGGCCGCTGTGGCAGGTATCCCACGTCCGCGCCCTCTACCAGCGGTAGCTCCTCTGGCACCTAATGAGGGTGGCGGTGGAGGAGCACCACCAGGAAGTCCAGGTGGAGCAGGAGGCCCAGGACCATGACCTCCTGGAGGTGGTGGCGGAGGTGGTGCTCCAGGCAGTGAGGGAGAGCGACCTCCACTAGGAGGTGGAGGAGGAGGTGGTGCACCATGCCCTGATGGTGGTGGAGGGGGTGGAGGTGCGCCCCCATGCATTGGAGGGGGTGGCGGAGGTGGTGCACCTTGTCCTGAAGGTGGTGGAGGCGGTGGAGGTGGCCCCCCCGGAGGTGGAGGTGGGGCACCATACATAGGAGGTGGCGGCGGAGGTGGGGCACCATACATAGGAGATGGCGGCGGCGGGGGGGGCCCCCGCATTGGAGGTGGTGGTGGAGGTGGAGCTCCATGCATTGGAGGAGGTGGTGGTGGTGGAGGTGCTCCCTGCACTGAAAATGGTGGTGGGGGTGGTGGAGGTGGAGTTCCACGTAACGGTGGTGCCGGTGGTGGAGGTGGAGCTCCTTGCATTGGAGGTGGTGGGGGCGGGGGTGGTGGAGGTGGAGTACATGAAACTCCCGACATAGGAGGAGGCGGTGGAGAAGGAGGTGGAGTACCACGAGTTGGTGGTGGCGGTGGAGTAGGTACTCCAACTCCAAGGGGCTTGGATCCACTTGCAGCAAAAGGAGGTGGAGGGGGAGGCAGCGGTGGTGAAGTTTGAGAACTTGCCACCGTAACACTTGCAGCTGAAGAGTACCCAACCTTCCAAAGAGATGAAGAAGGCTGTGGAGGCATTATGGTGCCACTATTCTTCCCACCAGATTGTAGCGGAGGGGGAGGGGGAGGTGCTGGGACCAAAGCTATACCAATATTCTGCGTGCTAGATGACGAGGCATAAGGAGGTGGAGGTGGAGGTGGAGGTGGAGGTGGTGGTGGTGGCAGGGGAGGAGACAGGAATAAGGACGAGACTGAAGAGGGCTTTGAGAAGACAGAGTTAGCATTTAGCAGAGGTGGCAGCGGCGGTGGTGGAGGAGGTACAGCTACCTGTGACAATGGGGTAGCTGGTGACAAAAGCATAGAAGAAGTGTACAATGAAGATATTTGAGACATAGGTGGTGGAGGGGGCAGGGGAGGGGGCGGGGGAGGAGGTGGAGGTAGAGGCGGAGGAGCCACTACTGGTGCATCAATATGTTCTGTTTTAATAGAGGAAGGCTCTGTCTCTTGGATTGGTGGTAGTGTCGATGGCAGGCAGGATGTGGATGTCTCTGTAAGTGTCTCTGGTGCGGACTTTGAATGCTTCAAAGGGTCCACCTTACTATGTTTCAGTTCAGTTTCCACATCCTTTGAAACCACAGTTCCAGAAGAAGCTTTCAATCTAGCATTTGCATTTATATCTTTTGAAGCAGTACTGGCAAAACCAGCTGGTGCACTATTATTTCTTGAAGGTGGATAGTAAACATGCATTGAATTAGTATAAGAGCCTTTGTTAGGGGGAATCCACCTAGATACCGCATTTGGTTTTGCTATTTTTGCCGAAGTGCCCTGAGTTTCTTGTTGTTTAGTCTTCTGTTTTGCTACCGTAGTTTCTGCACCTACTTTTGCGTTAAATGAAGGCTGTCTCTTATAAGCAGGTGGCTGCAATCTCTCAGATTTCGGTCTAGAGACCTCAGCACTCGGTTTTGATTGTGCAACCTTGGTCTCTGACCTCTTCCGTGTAGCACAGTCTTCTTCATTAATTATATCTTCCATCTCTTCCAATTTCCGACACACATCTTCTGCCACTTCCTTAGATCCAGTATGACTCCGCACATCAGCAGCAACTGGGATGAAATTAGACTTCATATCTCCATCATCCACAGCAATGTCTTTCACTGCATCGACATTGGAATCCACCTCATTGAGCTTGTACTTCACATCATCAACAGCAATGTCCTTCACCGCATCAATATTAGAATTTGCCTTTCTGTCCTTTTTCTGCTTCCCATCATCTGTTGTACAGTCTACAAATGCCTGACGATCTAAATCCTCCTTCCAGATTTTTTTCTGATCTATATCTTTAGGAGTATTGTTGTTAACCATGGAAGTGTCTAAATCCGCCTTCACTTCGTGTGAATCCAATGCATTGCTAAATATCTCTTCCACCTCAAAAAATTCCTCGGGTGATGCATTCCCTGCCTCACTTTCTTCACTTGCCACAACTGTGGTTATATTAGGCACAACCGCATCAGCGTCCAGAAAAAGTACCTGATACAGATTTGAGTATGCATTTAACTCCTATAGCTTCAGAAAAAGGACACCCATATAAGAATAAACAATAACATACCTCTGCTCTAAAGTCCTTTGGAAACTGATCCTTGGCATCCCACAGAATATCAATATCATCACGACCCAGCATCAATATATTTGATCGTACAAATGCCGTGTGGAACATAACCCGGAGCATCATCTCCTCGCGAACCAGATCTTCATCTAGGTGGATGCATTCAAGAACCACATCCCCTCGAACACGGCAACGAATATCAATTTTCACCAGCACACACTCTGCCTGTGATTAGGATTCATAAGAACGCTTAAAAATATATCATCTTATTCATCAGATTTTGTAGCATGAAGTAGACATTACCTGTACATAGAGGTGGGTATTCTTTTCATTTCTTAAAGTTGAAAAGAGAAGCTTAGAGCTCCTGTTAGCTGGTGTAGAAGGGTCTTGACCAAAAACACGTATGAAAGGCCTGCAACCCTTTCCGTCATCAAAAAGTGGTAGGTTTCGAAGTATCAGACAATCCAAAAGTAGAGGTGTATCTGATGGAGGCCATTCAGAACCCAAATTTCGTCGCGAAATGTACTGAAGATATCTCATCTGCGAAGGCTGTGGGTTTAAAGGAGATAAAATATTGAGAAGTTCCCTAGGAGCCTGCTTGTAAACCATTTCAAGAGTCTTCTGCTCCCCACTGTATTGTTTACGGTACAACAGAAGACCCGCAAGCATAAACGCGAGAACAGGCCATCCTCCTCTTTCACAGTGCATCAACAACACATTCTGTTGCCCCTCCAATGACAACCAACTCTCACTCGAACGAAGGAAGTGATGAATCATCTCCAGTGGCAACAGCGGGCACCCCTCATATTGCCGAGGGTAATCCATTACTGTCATGTCATACTGCGTGAGCACGTCGGAAATTTGGCTCCGCTTATCCCCTTCTCTGAAGTTAAACACCATGAAAGAAGCATCTGGGAAGTAGTCTTGCAGCTGTGCTACAATGCCACCCAAGTATACTTTGTACTCATCTTCTTCCAACACATCGGTCGAGAAGCAGCAGTCGAAAACTGCATAATTCGGAGCCAAAACAAGTTAAAATCAATCCACATTACACTAAAAGGTTCACAATTTTGAGCTAAAACAATCCACAAACATACATAATGCGTGAAAAAAACAAAATTTGATCGAATTCGAAGCAAATTCATCGCATTTCAACAAGAACCCCAAAAAAAGACCCTGAATTTCCATCAAATTCAACCGCATTGGCCCAAACCTCAACAGATTGAGCACAAAAAGACCAGAACTTCGCAGAATTTGGCAAAACTCTCAAAAAAGACGAAACGGCGACGTACCGTACACCCGCTCGGAGATCTCAAGAAGCCGATCCGGCGGCTTCCGATAGAAGAATCGTCTGAACAGCGCCATCTGATGGCGCTGTTTCTCCCCCGATCGGATCCAAAACGGTAATCGAAACCAGCTCCAACTGGATCACAATTCCGATCCCTAGCAATATACGCAGCCAGATCTCGCCTTTATCCGATTCTTCAACGGTCCAAAACCCGACCCGAGCGAGCCAAACCCTTCCGGCGAAACGAAAATCCCGAAAGAAATCGCCAGTTGAGAAAAAATCAAAAGGGGGAATTGAATTCCCGAGACGAAGTGAGGGAGTGGGGGTTTTGGGAAGGGCAAAGCAAAGGGAATTCTAGAGAGAGAAAGAAGAGAGAGAGAGAGAAGAGAAGTGGACTGAGAAAGAGAAAGCAGCTACAAGACCCGACCCGTCTTCTTCTCCTTGTCTCCGTGGGGGCACCTCTGTGTGTCTTCTGCAACTCTCGCTTTCTATTTTTTTTTCCTTTTTTTGTTTAATTTTAATTTTCTTCTCTCTTTTTTTCCCGTTTTTCGGGTGGGGCAGCGCGGGGGAGGGATCGGCCGGCAGCTGTCCGACGTGGCAAGTACGATAGTGGTAAATTAATTATTTGATGAAGAAAATTCGTTATGAGATAATTAAGACCACTGTTACTGTCTGAAAAGGGAAAGGATTACGTTTGTTTCGAAAAGGGATTCTTTTCTGATCTTTTTCATTAAATCTACTAAATTCATCCAATTATCTGATTCGGATTCTTAAAATTTGATCTAACGGTTAAAGTTATTATAATTTTTAAAAAGAATTCCTATTTGTAGCCGTTGGATCAAAATTTAAGGATCTGAATTGATTGATTTGATGGATTTGATTGAAGAAATCTTGAGAGAATCCCTTTCTGCTTTTAAGGTCTAAGGAAAAACCTTTTTTTATTTTGGTATTTACAGTTTAGTCAAACTTATGGTTTCAACATAGAAATTATTATTCGTCATTTAGTACTACGATGGTATTACTCTTCATTTATAAGTGAGAGGTCTTATATTCAATTATCACTAAATGCGAGTTTGAACCACATTATTGCTAGCTCATTGTGAGGCTTAGTGTAAATAATATCGTTTGCTCAATAAATAAAAAACATAGAAATTATTCATGATTGACAAGCATTGAGCAAGTTTACTTCATTTTAAGAGAAATGCTAAGGAGACTCTCCTAAAGTTCTGAATTCTTTTTAGACTCTCTGTCATCTCACAATTTTACGTTAATTTTTATGGCAATCTTATAAAATACTTTGTTGAAAATATAAGGTAATAAAGAGTCCATGAAAATTCATTTTTTAAAGGGGTGTGATATCCACACATCCTATTTTACTTTTCACACACCCTTTTAATTTTCAGTCATCTGATCGGATAAATTGAAGAATATCAACGAACAAAAATTATCAATAAATATGTAAAAAGTAAAATAAAATGTGTGAATAACGCATCTCTTTTTAAATAATCTGCTTAACATTTTTCTTCTTTTATTGTAACAGATTAGTTGGGTCGGAAACTTGAAAGTGCTGCAACAGCAGCGACTCTAGTTTATTTCGAAATGATCACTCTCAAAATAATCAAGAATTATGGAATTGATTTGTGTGATCCGAGTTTGTCTTCTTTTATGTATTCCAACTATGAAGTTGTTTCAGAATGGGACGATTTGCTTTGAAATTTATAAGGTACATAATTGTTTTAATTTGCTTTGATTTATCGGAAGCCTTTAAGGAAATGGATTCTCATTTTTTTTTATAAAAATGAGAATTAGTTGCGAAATCCACACCACATCGAAATTTAACAATCCGAACCATCTATTTTTCAAGTTGTACCTATTAGCCAAATCGGAAATATTTAAGACATCTGATTGGGTTCAAATAAATGAATGAATACTTTGTTATATAAGAAACAATGAAATTTGATATTGATAATTAAATAGGTAAATGATTTCGGATTGAATTAAATTTTTGCAATGATGACTATGAATCGAGACTTATAAAATAAACGATTTGAATCTTTGAAATTCGATATAAAATGAACTCTACACTTAATCTCTATTTTTTTCAAAAAATGAGAACCTGTTGATTTACCATCCAAGAATTTGCCAAAGTCCAAGTCTCAAATGTTCATCTTTTGAGGATAGTGGAGTAAAGAAATTATACAATCATTACCGCATAACGTGCCAAAAAAAACGTCATGTCGTCGCGTGGCCAATCCCCATGTGCGCTGACTCTCTCTGGGTCCGACGCTTTTGACACGTCATCAGATCAGATGGCACTTGTCTCATCAAATCAAGACGTTTCTTTTTCCTTCTTCTAATTGTACGTTTCCGTTTCCCGAAACGCCTTTCTCGCTCGTTATCGACTATACGACAGCTTTTCAGTCCCGAGGGATGTCGTTTAGCACTTGGAGCCAGAACCACCACGTGATTCCTCTCACGCGCATTCGTTTGGAAAGTCTAATTTGTTTTTACAGAAGGTTTAACAAAAAAATTTCGGTATTATTTATTTTAATAAAAAGTTATAATTTTGATTTAAAAAGTCAATCTTGATACTATTCACTTACAATACCGGTTTGTTAAAACTCAAAGTTTTCAATCTATTTTTATTAATTTTTCTTTGTTTTTCTGAAGTTTTAACGACATTCATGGTACTATTCATTATATCTTTATTTGTCATTTTTCATTAAAACTAAAGTTTTTTTTTGTTGAGCTTTTCGTTAATTTTTCTTTGTTTTTATTAGTGGTCGGTTTCTTGAAGCACCAATCACCGCGGTCCAATCTTTTACTTTCATCCAATTCAACTAATGGACGGTGACACTTAAATATAGGGTGATGACCAAGCAACCTTTGTTATATAGTAATAATCTAATACACATCATGTCATAAAAAATTAATCAAAATCATTGAATGGTTGGTAGTAGCCTACTCTCCAATTTATATGCGCAAGATGAAGCAATTTTTCTTGCTGGGGCAAGATGAAACTCGCACGTTATTTTGATCTGTGGATTTTACACTTTTAGCATTGTATTTTGTTGAAGTCTCTTTTAGATATTTTGTCACACATTTTATTTTCAACATCCGAGCTCAAAAAAAAGAAAATTTGAAAAATGTATTGGACAATGCATATGAAGTTACACTACGGATCTGGGGGTTTGCATTTTTCATGATCCTCCTATGCGGATTGAGATGGTGCTGATGGATGATTGCTTAGGGATCTCCAAGGCTCGTTTTGTCTGTTCGGATGTTGTTTCTTGGTTTTGCTTGGGATTTTTGACCACATTATTTACCTAAGTTGTTAATTACTAAGTTAATCTATTTAAATTTCCTTGTAACGAAAGAAACAGTGTCATCACAGAAATCAGAGGCACACGTTGGGAAAATTTTTAATTGTGACAGGAACACGGATGGTACATCACTTATTTTTATGTAAGTGGTAAAAAAAATTTAATTTTTAAGGTATTAACCTTTTAGCACACGTATCCAACTATTTATATAAGGACACGTAATGTACCGCTTTGTGTGACGGTCATATTGAAAAATCTCTTCACATGTTGGGGTGAAAAGCTTTGGACCACAAAGGGCGATGAGATCCAGATCCACGTGGCGTACATGCAATGCAACTGATTTATCAAAATGTCAGAAACATGAACGGTGAGATTACCGTGATCATCTTAAACGGGCCCCACGAAATGATTGCAGCCACTCCGTGCATGCCATGTGCACCCTAGCATTATTCTGAGAGAATATTTATCAATTGGGGAGATGATTCGTGAAAGCGAGACCTCACCGTCCAAAACCTTCACCATCATTTGTTTGTCTTAAGGTAATTATTATGGTAACAGTAATCCCAATTGATTCAATAACTATTTTTGATAACTCCTTACGTTAATTAAGTTGATGATACTGACTAGGGGCTCGTTTGAAAACGATTTTAGAGGAAATATTTTTGGATTTTAAAAGTACTTGAAGTGTTTCTTGTAAGAATCATCAGTGCTTCAAGTACTTTTTTATGATTCACTTGCATTTATATTAAGGATTTGGTTTCAAAAATATTTTGACCAAAATTTTTTTAGTTATTTTAAAAGCACTTTCAAATAAGTGCTAACACTAATTATTAAGTAACAGAATGGTGTTTGTAATAAGGACTATTTTGGTGTTGAGCAAAGCAAGGGTGTGAGTGTAGATTGATAAGCCCCGCACCTGATGCGCACTGTTAACGACCGTATAAAGGAAAAAAACTTTCATGTGACAAGAATGTCATTGTGATAATATCTTAAGTCAATCACTATTATGTGATGAGTTTAACGTACAACAATACGTATTTGGCTTGAAATACTGTCATAGAGACAAAAAGATGCAGGTACATTTCTCTAACTAGCTCAAACAATTGTATGTTATGAATTGTACTTTCTTCTAATTAAGCTGTTAACAATGCTCAGCAGTTTCTCATGCTGAGTTCGATCTTATTAGTGCCCGTTAGGTGCGGGTGTGAGTGACCAATCATGCACTGTATTTGAAAAAATCAAAACACATAATAATGCATAATTAACTTAAAATATCGTTATAGACGTAAATTTATCTTGAAAAATAGACTAGTTCTGACAATGATTATGACTTGAAGGGTTTGAGTGGAAGAAAACCAGATAAACCCCTTTTTTATCCATGGCAGTGACAGATTTGGGCCATTGGTTCCTTTTCATGTTCCCCTTTACAATCATAGAGGTTGCAGAACCCTTCACTCATGCTTTAGTTTTCCATCTTAATGTTGTTTTCTATTTGTTTTCATCCAATTGATGCAAAGCTTCCAAGTTGTAGTTGTAGCTAAGGTTTTGAGATATCTAGTAGAGATTTACATGAGATGGGGACACCAAAGTGACGTGCTGAAGGTGTCCCAAACTTACAATGTCTCCATATGTTTGAATTTTGTTACATGACGGCGCATAATTGATTTGAAACACCATCACCTTTACATCATTGTTTCAGCGAAGTTATTCTCTCAATTACGAGTTAAAAGCTACATTATCTATTCTAAAGGTAAGGAGGGATTTGACTGTAGCTTAGCTACAGTGTAACGTTTGCCACTCAATTTCATTTTATTTACCATCAAACCACAGCCAAATGGGCCTGGTTACAAGGTTATTATGAAAAGTTGGAAGGGTGATTTTGTCTCTAAATAGATTTCTTTGTATTTACATCTCTGCCACTTCTGGATACTGTTCTGATTGAAGACAAATGACATATATACCTATCTAGGGTTAGAATCTGTTTGTACCATATTTGGGCCTCGTGTATTTGGGCCTTGGGCCTCGTATTTGGGCCTTGGGCCTCGTACTTGGGCCTTGGGCCTAAAGCCCACAACAAATGTAAAAGAGGAGGAGCCCCTTATT
>JADOBS010302578.1:0-14593 GCA_015708375.1 Cydonia oblonga | reverse complement strand
TAAAGTAAATAAAACTAACTTAAAAGTGACTGTTTTTTTTTTTTTTTTTTGTTGCGTTGTGTTTATAATTATAAAATTGTATTTTGATGACTATGTTTTTCGTTTTATTTGTTTAATAAAATACTTATTACCTTAAAAAACAATAATCACAGCGAAAATTCTAAAAATTAAGGAACCTATTCTAGCATGCCCTTGATGTATGGTTGGCAAGAAAACATTAATGGTTAAGTAAGCAACTTTTACGGTTTAATTGCATGTAAGTATCCCATTTATTTATCATCCATCAACTCTATATGGTTTATATAATTACTAGTTGGAACTTAATTGGAATAACCTTGGGAATCTTCCATGTATATCACACGATTCGCATCACACGGAACACAAAGCAGGAGGACTGGCCCTATCCTGCGTGTCAAACGCTCCACGTGTTCCATTATGTGGCACATATATCAGTAGGATATCAAACAGTGAACGTTAGAGACTGACGTATGGGGCTTATTTTATTGCATCAGATCATTGCCTTCTTGGTCACGTCGCCATGAAGACACCATGCCCAAAACTGAAAAAATAAAATAAAGTGGAATCCATTTAACTTTGATAGCTCTTTCCATTGCCTAATAAATTTGTGCGAGCATTGTTGGAGAGCTTACCATTATATATACAAAACATTTTCACAAGTGTTTGGGAAGGAAGGAAATATATTGCCAATGATGATGAAGTTTGCATTATTGCTTGTTGGTGGGAATATGAAAACAACAGTAGCAGCACAGTAATCTCCAAATGATGACAGATTTATAGGAGAGCTAAAGCCAAGCTCCGTGGCTATAGCTCAATTTTCTAGTAGCATCGCATCACATGGAAGCAGAGGTTATATGTTAAAGGGATCACGAGCAGTCATCCTTTGATATAATTTTGGAACATCATGGCTGGATCAGGAGGAAAAAGACTCGGTTCCTCTTGCTTTCTTCTGATAGGTAATTTAATCATACTCTCTTCATGATATGAGTTTTACCGGCCAGATGGGTTAATTTTTGTCTGTTTATTTATAATTATAGTAATTGCTGGGATGGAGAGATTTGCATACAAAGGAGTGGCATCGAATCTAGTGACTTATTTAACCGATGTGGTGAAAATGAGCAACTCGGCAGCAGCCAAGACGGTAAACAGTTGGTGTGGGTTCACATCCATGCTCCCACTGTTAGTTGCACCCCTTGTCGACTCTTACTGGGATAGATATCCCACCATCTTGGTCTTTTCTGTCCTCTATGTTGCAGTAAGTACACATTTACTTTGTTTCCTCCCTTCACTTCCTTTGTTTTTGACAAAGGGATATCTCTAACTAGTTGAAAGTGAGATTCGAATTCTAGTGTAAGGTGTGCATGCTGTATTGGTCAACTGACCTAACCGACATATGCACTTACTGTTGCCATGAGTAGTAATTAAAAAGGGTATGTAAATATATTGTAAATATTAGGAATCCTTTATTAGGAAGGATATATGTGTGTGTCCTTTATTGTTTATTGTTTCCTTATTAAACAAGTATTGTATCTTGTATATATTTTTCAATTATGCAATACAATGAAAATTAAGATGTAAAATCAATTCTTACTCTCTTCTTTGACTCTTACTTGATATCAATGACTATCTATAAAATACTTTTAGCGAATTTAGGCCAATTATCTTGATCATGGGATATCACTGAATAAATAGGAATTTATATAGTTAAAAGTGGATGCATCTACCTACCTATCTTATTGAACAGAAATTGCTTTTTTGCTAAAAGTTTAAAAGCTCAGCACAAATAATCTTTTTATTTTGTTTGGAATTTATTTATTTATTTTTTTTATCAAGATGTTGCTGATGATAGATTTAAAATGGAGTATGAGTCATCTGCACTAACCTTCTTTCCATTAGAATATAGTGGAGATTTTTAGAAATGCCTCTTAATTTATTGTTGAAGAATATAAGGTCATAACGAGTGGATTCACTGTTAAAAAAAAAAATAGGTTTACTACTAATTGCATTGAGTTCTTTTATAAATAAAACCTCCCAACTTTTATGACCTTTTTCTGATTTGGCCTCTCCACTTTCAATTTGGTCACGATAAATTTTTGCTCTAAATGTGTAGGAAAGGTGCATCTATAAGCTCACATATACATGGTTTTGTTTTTAGGGGCTTGTGGCATTGACATCAACGGCATTCACCCGGGCAACACCTGCTGCAAACAAAACAAGTTCCAATTCATCATTTCTGTTTTGCTCTCTGTACTTGATTTCTCTAGGTCAAGGTGGATACAACCCATCGCTGCAAGCATTTGGAGCAGACCAACTTGACAGTGAAGAGGAACTTACTAGCAGCAAAGACGACCAAAAATCAAGCAAAAAGAGAATGTTTTTTCAGTGGTGGTATTTTGGTGTTTGCAGTGGCAGCCTCATGGGCGTCACTCTCATGTCCTACATTCAAGACACTTTCGGTTGGATTATAGGTTTCGCCATCCCCATGATATCGATGGTTATATCGGTTGTGGTGTTTATGTGTGGAAGCCGAATCTATACATATAGAGACAATGATCAGGCCATGGATTATAAGCCTATTTTCAACATAGTTCAAGTAATCAAGGCAACTGCATTAAAGTTAATGAAATGCAGAATCATATTACCAAATGAAACTAATGTTACCGAGCTAGAGTAAGTTAACTAATTTCTAACATGGTACTTCTTTTTGTGGTTTTAATGGTCAAGTTTACAATTAAAGAAATGATTTTCCCACTCCCTTTTTCTCCCCTTTACCTGTTGGATTGAATAAACAAAGGAGAATGAAGTGACATAAATAAACGGATTAATGTACATGAATTCTGATGCTAATGATATATTATTTGGCTGGTTTTATACTATATAGGCTTCAAGAGAAACCGCTTTGCCGTCAAAATACTAGCAGCACAGCAAGCTTGGTTGGGAATCCCAAAAGTGGCTTCTACGTGCTTGAAAATGCAAAAGTGCTTTTGAGGCTTCTGCCAATATGGATTATGCTTTTGATGTTTGCAGTGATTTTCCAACAGCCTCCAACATTTTTCACCAAACAAGGCATGACGATGAAGAGGAACATTGGAAGCAACTTCAAGATTCCACCAGCAACTCTCCAAAGTGCTATCACACTTTCCATAATCGTCCTGATGCCTCTATATGACAAAATAATGATACCGATTACGCGTCTGGTTACGTCTAATGAAAAGGGTATTAGCGTGATGCAACGGATGGGGATCGGAATGTTCGTTTCGGTCATAGCAATGGTCATTGCAGCGGTTGTGGAAACAAAAAGGCTCAACATCAGCAGAGAAATGGAAATGCTGGGATCTCAATCCGAAATGGTACCGTTTAGCATCTTTTGGCTGCTTCCACAGTACATTCTTCTAGGCATTTCAGATATTTTCACCGTTGTTGGAATACAAGAGTATTTTTACTCTGAAGTTCCCAGAAGGATGAGAACAATGGCCTTTGCATTGTACACTAGTGTTTTTGGGGTGGGAAGTTACCTGAGCACCCTTTTGATTGCAACAGTTGAAGCAGTTACAAGTTCAGGAGGAAGGCAGAGCTGGTTCTCCGATGACATGAATGAAGCTAGACTTGATAAATACTACTGGTTTTTGGCCTCACTAAGTGCATTGAGCTTTGTGTTTTATGTAATTTTGTCTAGGTGTTACACAAGTATGAAGGATTTGGACTTGGAAAATGAAGTGTAAATAAAGCTCTTTGTAATTTTGTCCGACATATACATACTGGTACAACTTTTATTTGTTTATTATTTTATAACATCTAGGTACAGTTTATATGATTAGAGAATCTTAGGATCTGTTTGGTGCTCTACTTGAATCCAACTTTTTAAACTCAAAAATAATTTTCAAGTTTTAGACCTTAAAAACTTATTTGGTATGATTATTTTCAAAAACTGAACTCAAGGCTAATTAAAAAATAGGCCTAATCGGATAAACAGTCCTCGTGGTGATAAGGTAATCGGAAAATAGCCCTCGTGGTAAAAAAATTAGGATTTAGACCCTCGTGGTAGAGTCTGTTAGCAAATTTGGTCCAAAATTAATTTTTCAGTTACTTGTCTGTTAAATACAGGGATACAAATGTATTCTAAAGTGTGCGCCTTCTTCTTCATCCCTCAGCGTTTCATCTGTTTATTATTAACAGTAAGAAACTATGAAGAACAAATAAATATAGAATTAAAGGGAGAGAAAATGAGATAGAACTAGGAAACTATATTGATAGCTTTCAGAAAATATTACAACAGACTTGATAGAATAAGAGCTCTATTCTCTCTTATATAGTTATTTATTCTAGTTACAATAATACCCTTCTAACTTCATTAACAACCTCACTCACTAGAATAATGCCACATGGCATTTCTGTTATATCAGTTATTACTCCCCCCTCAAACTGACCGTGGAGTATCCAAGGGAAGTTTGAATCAACCGGACATCTGAGACTTGTCTGAAACTGCAAGGGCAAGATGTCTGCAATGCTTGACAAATATTGGACTGTGCAATCCTTTTGTAAACACATCAGCCACCTGCTCTTCAGTCGGTATATATTGAACAATAATATCTCCTCGTTGGACCTTTTCTCGAACAAAATGATAGGCAGTGTCAAGGTGTTTGATCTTGGAATGAAAAACAGGGTTTGAGCTTAAAGCCAATGCACCTAAGTTGTCACAGTGGAGTAATGGAGGAACCAAAAGAACTTGATGCATGTCTTTGAGCAAAGAATGAATCCAAAATAAGTCTGCTGCAGAATGTGCTAAAGCCTTGTATTCAGCCTCTGTGGAACTTCTGGACACTGTAGATTGCTTCTTAGATTGCCATGAAATAGGATTATCTCCCAAGTAAATCACAAACCCAGTTATTGACCGTCGAGTGTTTATATCGGCTGCCCAATCAGAATTTGAAAAGGCAGTTAAATTGAACTCTAGGCTCTTTCTGTAATGCAGACCATAATCAAGGGTACCTTTCAAGTATCTTAAAATCCTTTTAACAAGTTGCATATGAAGATCAACTAGGGAAGTCATAAATTGACCAACCATGTTCACAGCATGAGCAATATCTAGCCTAGTAAAGGTCAGATATTGAAGAGCCCTTACTAAAATTCGATAATGACCTGGATCCGAAAGAACAATACCTTCTTGTTCAAGCAATTGTACATGTGGCTTTGATGGTGTAGATGTTGGCTTACAAGTCTCCATTGCTTCCTTTTTCAGTAGTTCCTTTGCATACTTTGATTGACTTATGAACAATGAGACATCTTCCTTATATTGCATGTGCAATCCCAGGAAAAAAAAGACAATTTTCCCATATCTTTGAGATCAAATACTTCTGCAAGAGCACTCATCACTGCTTGAATCTTAGTAGAGTTAGAACCAGTGATTATGATATCATCGACATACAGCAAAAGTAAAATAATATCCCATTCATCCATTTTAACAAACAAACTAGTATCAGATGGTGAAGTTCTAAAACCAAGAGAAGGAAGATAGCTTGTGAATTTTGAGTTCCAGGCTCGTGGAGCTTGCTTCAACCCATAGAGAGATTTGATAAGTTTGCACACATAACTCGGAAAAGAAGGATCCACAAATCCTTGAGGCTGCTTCATATAGACTTCCTCTTCAAGATCTCCATGGAGAAAGGCATTTTTAATGTCCAATTGTCTCAGATTCTAGCCAAAATGTGCAGCTAAAGCTAAAATGATTCGTACAGAAGTATGTCTCACCACAGGACTGAAAGTTTCGGAATAATCCAAGCCTTGTTCCTGAGTGTAACCTTTAGCCACCAGCTTAGCCTTGTATCGTGATACTAAGCTATCAGGATTTTTCTTAACTTTATACACCTATTTACTGCCTGTAATAGTTCTGTGAGATGGAGGTGGAACCAAAACCCATGTACCTTGAGCTTTTAATGCATTATACTCTTCTTGCATAGCTATTTGCCATTCAGTTTTTGAAGATGCTGCCTTAAAGGTCTTAGGTTCTTCAATGTCTGTTATATCAGCTATAAAAGAAAAACCACTCAAGACTGCACCAGAGGTTGTACCAGTATAAGAGCCTTTGGACAATGAGTTCTGAACCTGTAATGAACTTAACTCAGGTAATTCAACAAGATAAGCTGCATAGTTCTTTCTTAAAATAGCATATGTTTGTAGTCTGGTTTGAATTCTATGATGTCTTTGTTGTTGAACAGGCTTATTACTGGAAGATCTCTCAGAAAGTGGTAAAGTTACCTAAAGATGATCAGAATTAAGGACAAGAAGCAAATGGGATGAAGTAGGTGTATCATGATCTGTAGAGCAAGGAAGATCATTAGGTGCATTTGATGAAGATTCAACATTTTGATTTTGTTGTGGACTACTGTCATAAGTATCAAAATTAGAAACTGGTGTCCTAATCACTGATGTATCAGACAGGACATGATGTATCTCAAGTGATTGACCATTATCAGATGGAGAATTTGATCGCCTAACAGGAACTGGAACTGGTACGATCACAGAAGAAGAGGGATTGGATGTTTTCACAAATGTTGCACTTTGTTGAGATAACCCCATCTTAGCAGGAAATATTGATTCTTCAAATATAACATGTCTTGATATAATACACTTCCTCGACTGTGGATCATAACATATAACCCATTTGTACCCCATTGCATAGCCTAGGAAAATACACATTGTTGACCTATACTGCAGTTTATGATCATTGTAAGGTCTTATCCAAGGAAACACAGCGGATCCAAAGATTCTCAAAGATTGTAATTTAGGCACCTTGTTGTATAAAAGTAAATAAGGAGAACTAAATGACAATGTCTTACAAGGCATCTTATTGATTAAGAAAACTGCATGAACACACGCAAAATACCAGAATTCATTGTTTAAACCAGAAGCATTCAATAGAGTAAGAGCAGTGTCAACCACATGTCTATGTTTCCTCTCAGATATTCCATTCTGTTGAGGAGTGTAAGGGCATGAAATAAACTGCATAACACCTTTTTGCAGCCAAAAAGGATGTAAATCTCTTGCTAGTGTATTCACCTCCACCATCTGTTTGCAAACTTTTAATTGATATCCCAAACTGAGCTTGAATGAAAGTGTAGAATTTAACAAAAATTGCATACACATCTGACTTATTGCACATGGGAAATATCCAAGTAAATCTCGCGTATTCATCAACAAAAAGTACATAGTATCTATATCCTTCCACAGATTTTACAGGAGTTGGACCCCAAACATCTGTATGAACTTTCTCAAAAGGAACCAAGCATCTGTCACTTCTAACAGGAAATGGTATCCTAGACATTTTCCCTCTAATACAAGAAATACAAGTACTATATGTATCATCTAATTTGTGTACAACCCTAGATTGTTGTAACATAGTGGTCATAGTATCATGAGCCGGGTGCCCCAACCTTTGATGCCACATATTAGATTTCACCTTTGTTCCCAAGTAAGCTACTGGTTCTTTTTGAAACAGACTGTAATCCTCTTGAGGCTGTAATCACAGGAATTTGAAATAGCTCTTCTGGTTTACTCTTTTCGTGATACACCACCTCCCTTGTCTTCTTATCCTGCACAAAGAATTCGCATTCATCACATATAAACCAGCTGTTATTATCGGCACACAACTGTTTAACTGAAAGAAGGCTTCTTGCAATATTTGGAACATGAAGAACTTTACTTAGAAACAGAGATTGATTATCAGATTGAATTGTAGTAGAACCAATGTTTTGAATTGATAAGCTGGAGCCATTACCAATGGTTATATTCTCAGAACCTTGATAAGGAGTTACTTGTCTCAGAGCATTTATATCTGCAGTCATATGATGAGAAGCACCTGAGTCCACAATCCAAGAATTCTAAGGAAGAACCTGTGATGTTTGTTGTGCATTCATGGCAGAGAAAGATGATGGTGGTGGCTGACCTTGAAATGCATAATTGCCCCTATGAAAACAATCAAGTGCAGAGTGTCCCTTTTTTTCCATAAATCTGGCATTCTACAACAAAACCAGTTGAAGCATTGTTTGTGTTTCTATGAAAATAGTTTGCTGTAGTATGACCCCTTTTATTACAAATCTGACATTCAATTACAACATTTGACCTTATTTCTGTATTGCATGACCATGATCCTGCTTCATTATGTGTTTGTCTTGATCCTGCAGAATAGTAATTATTCCCATTGGTATACCCTCTTCCTCTGAAACTGTTATTGCTCCTATAATTGCTGTCATGATTCTTATAGTGAGCATCATTGTTTGTTCTGTAACCTGTATTAACATTCTGAGGCTTGAATCATTGCTGATTTCCAGAACTGGACTGACCCACAAAACCATAACCATAAGACTGATCATGATGTCCTTGATAACCAAATGACAGTGATGTATTTGGACCAAATGTCTGAGATTCAACACAGTTTTGATGAGAATTAGGAAATGAACTATGTGGTTGCTGAACAATTGTACCCCATGTAGTAGCAGGTATATGATCATGAGTATGAAGATTAGATGAAGATGCACCATATGATGATCCATATCCTTGGCCATATATGATAGAACTTGAACAGACTGACCAGACTTAGAACCTTGAACAAATAGAGCAGCCATATTCTGGGATAACAGATTCATTTCTCCCTCAATCTCCTTTTCAGTACCAAGTAATTGTGCACGAAATTCTCTTAAAGTTATTGAGGATTCCTTTGCCAAGATAATAGTTCTAATAACACCATATTCCTTTGGCAAACCTGCCAATCCAGCAATGATAATGTCATTATCAGAAACTGTCTCTCCTGCAACCATCAACTGGTCTATAATATTCTTCACTCACAACAAGTATTTATCAATGCTATATGCACCCTTCTAAATCGTATGTAACTCAGTTTTTAAATGATTAACTCGGGATTTTGAAACAGAAGCATAACGTTCAACAAGATTCAACCATGCTTCAAAAGCAGTCCTACACCCCAGGACATATTCCATTGCCTCATCTGTTAATGTGGCAAGCAACAAACTGATAAGAGCCAAATCAGTAAACTCCCACTCAAGAAATTCTGCAGTAATCTCTTTGGTAATACTAGTTTCTGAATTCATTGTATACTTTGATGGACACCCAATTGTACCATCATAATGACCAAATAGTTTGTACCCTTTAAGAACTGACTGATCATTAATCTCTCAGCTTCTCCACCCTCATCTTCTTTCTCTCTCATCAACTTATCCAATTCCAAATCACCCATCTCTGATTTTCCATCAAAACCCACCACCCAAAACCTCTATCTTATTCCATTTGCTGCTCATTTTCTTCACCAGACCTTGGTTTTCACTGCAAGGATCGATGTTTCATTGAAAATGGCAGGTGCCCACATGGGAAAAGGTTCAAGTTTAGGACTTGTGCGATTCCTGGGTTCGACTCTGGCAACTTTGAAAGTGCTCAGTCGGTTTTGGAGGCGGCGGCTACGTTAACAGCCATAATTGTTGTCCATGAGAGCGGTCACTTCGTTGTAGCTTATCTCCAAGGCATCCATGTAAGCAAATGGAAGAAGATGGAGGTTTTGGGTGGTGGGTTTTGGGTTTTGGGTTTTGATGGAAAATCATAGATGGGTGATTTGGAACTGGATAACTTGATGAGAGAAAGAAGAGGAGGGTGGAGAAGCTGAGAGGTTAATGATCATGGTTTATTTTCTATGGTTTTCTAGTAGGAGGTTGTTTGAAGATATAAACAGATGAAATGCAGAGTGGTAGGATGTTGTTGTAAGATATAAACAGATGAAATGCAGAGGGAGGAAGAAGGTGTACACGTTAAAATACATTTTTATCCCTGTATTTAACAGACAAGTAACGGAAAAATCAATCTTGGACCAAATTTGCTAACAGATTCTACCACAAGGGTTTAAATACTAATTTTTTTACCACAAGGGCTATCTTCCAATTACCTTATCACCACGAGGACTGTTTATCCGATTAGGCCTAAAAAATATAGTTTATTTTCTAAAAACATAAAAACTGAGTTTTTAGAGTTTTTAAACTTAAACTCACTCATTTCTTTTCTCTCCCTCCTCCCCTCTGACTCCAAATCTGTCTCTCTATCTTTTCTTCTTTCTCTCTTCTCTTTTTTTTTTACCTTTTTCGTCTCTTCTCCAATCTGCTCTCTTCATTTTCTTGGTTCTTTCTCTCACTCATCTTCCTCTCTATCTTGTCTGATCATCTCTCTTCTTTCTTTTTCTTTAAATCATCTCTTACTTTCTTTCCTCCTCTCTCATCTTTCTCCCTCTCATGCGACCCCCTTTTTTTAGATCTCTTTGTCTAGTTTAAGTCGTAAGATTTAAAAATTTTAAATCACAAACCAATCAAGTTTTTGAGTCTTAAAAAAATTGTTTTTAAGAAATGTTTTGAGAAATGTTAAAAAATTTCAAATAGGATACCAAACATACCTTTAATTATCCCCAGTTATATGCTCAAATGAGAATTTTTACCGGTTATTAGACAGATTTTTCCACAATAGGTACATTTATTTGATGAACTTACTAATAAGTGAACTTGGTGATCATCATCGATCCAGTGTTGCATAGAGCTTTGATTCCGCTAACATCATCCGTAGTCAACCTCCGGCGTGTGAAGCCAAAGCTAATAGTGGTAAGCATTACAGCTCCTCGAACAGAACTATGCCCAACCCCAAGCAGATGTCCAATTTCATGCCAAGCCACAGACTACAAGTCATAAGCACCCGTCACAACATCCACAGCCCACCGTTCATCCGCGTCGTAGTGTAATCTCCCATCGGTAGGTGCAAAAGAATGGGCCAAGACTCCACCGCGGCCATCAAATGGGTATCCATCTCCATGAGCACGTCTGTGAAAAATCACCGTTAGATCTGGATTCCTAGTGCTTGAGATTTGGCGGAAGCTGAACTGTGTGCTAGCAGCCCATGTTTGGAAGGCACGAGTAACTGGGTCCCTAGCCGTAGTTGGTGTACCCCGAAGAAGAAAAGCTTAGGTAAGACGGTACTTGGACCTAGGCCATTTTGGCTTTATTAGGAAAAAAGAATAAGAAAACTAAGAAAATTGTTTGAAAATTTTGAGTTTTAAATGATAAGGATAAAATCAAGGGTAAAATAAATAGTATCATGATTAACTTTTTAGTGTAAAAATATGATTTTTCATTAAAATGAATAGTACGGGAAACTTTTCGTTAAAATTTCCAAAAAAATAATGCTCAACCGTGTGAGTCAAACCATGTCCGCCGTTATGGTGAGGTTTATCTCCTGAATGCATAGAGGTGGTACCATTGACAATATCCGGAACACCGTAGCAAGACTTCATCATATTCGGTACAGATTCCGCGTCTAGTTTCCCGGTAGCATTGAGGCTGTAGTTGAGCTGGTAAGTTTTGATGGAAGACTCCAACTGGTCTTCAAGGTCGTCGTCATTGCTATGGCCATATAAGTAACCGAAATGTTCTAGGTATCTTTTGAGGTCAGGGATGCCCTTGACTTTGTCACCCTTGTGACGCCCCTTGAGATGTTCGAGGAACCCAAATGGGGAAGACGACGTTTCGTTGTGGAATTCCCAAGAAGTTGCAATGGAAAGGAGAGGAAGGGGGAGGAGAGCAAAAATACTATTCTATCATCTATTTGTACTAAGGTTTTCTTACAATCTTGTAGTTTTCGTCCCTTATATTTAATCTGTACACATATTGGCGGATTGGCCTCCATACAAAGAAGAATATATATAATACAGAAATTTTCAAATATTTTAGCAGAAACACAAAAAAAAAATGGCTGTAAAAACAAAACAAATTGAAAGTTGCATTATATATGCGTGTTCCCAAAACATCAGAGTTAACACACGTTCAACATATAGAAGGCCAGACATCCATATTTCTATAAGTTTCAAAAGCTCCAAAAAATCATATTTTCAGCATATGTATGCTGCTACAACTTTAATTAATTATTGCAGAATTTCAATACACTCAAGTTGAGGTACCTTATTTGATTAAGGGATGAAAAAAAGGGTGAACTTTAATAAAAAATACAACTTAATTTAATGATTAATCTTTGAGTACTCTTGATTATGTGAATATGCACGTGATGATCAAGTATTATATAAAGCTTTAATTCCTTGAATATCATCTGCATGCAAACCTTGAGTAAATCCACTACGAATGGTGGCGGACATCACAGCTCCTTGAACAGAGCTATGTCGTAGCCCCAACAGATGTCCGATTTCATGCAATGCCACAGTCTCCAAGTCCATAGCACCCTCCACAGCTCCCACAGCCCACGTCTCATCGGCATCGTAGTGGAATCTCCCATTGGTCGGTGCAAATGCATGAGCAAGTGTCCCGCCTGGGCCGTCAAATGGGTTCCCATCTCCATGCTCACCACTACCAAAACTTATTGTCAGATCCGCGTTCTCATAGGTTTGGGATTGACTGAACGAGAAGTGTGTGTTGCCTGCCCATGTTGCAAAAGCGCGCGCAACAGCGTCCCGGGCCTCAGTTGGGGTGCTTTGATCAAAAGCATAGGTGAGATGGTACTTAGAAGAAGGCCATTTAGGGTTTCCGGGGAAGAAAGAATAATGAGCAACCGTGTGAGGCGAACCACGTCCGCTGTGGTGGTGAGGGTCTCTTTTCTTTCCCGATCGCATGGAGGTGGTGCCATTGATGATGTCTGGCACACCGCATCGCGGCATCATCATTTTTGATACGGTTTTGGCATCTAATGTTCCGGTGGCTTTAAGGTGGTAGTTGATCTGGTAAGTTTTGATCGCTGACTCCAAGATGTCGTCGAAATCATCATTATCGGAATGGCCGTTTAAGTATCCAAATTTTTCAAGGTACTTCTTTAGGTCTTGGATGCCTTGGACCTTGTCGCCCTTGTGACACCCCTTAAGATGGTTGAGAAACTCGAATGGCGACGTGTTGTTGTTGTGGGTTTCTGAAGATGTTGCATGGGAGAAGAGAGAAAGGAGGACAAAGAGAAGAGTGATTGGGAACGGAGAAAGAGTACATTTTGAAGCCATTGTAAACTACTTAAGCACTTACGATTAAGCAGATTGTGGATATATTGCAAAAGCATTGTATTTGGAGGGCTATTTATAGGTCTAATGAGCGAGATAAATTATTGCACAAATTATTGCACAAATTGAGATTGAGCTGGGTCTTCAACAGTAATATGATCATGACCTTGACTATGCATGGCTAAGTCTTGCAAGGTTCGAGATGATGGTCCAGAAGAAGAAATAAATAAATAAATCAGGACCAAAATTAGTAGACTTATTCTTGGTGCAGACTCCAGAGTATATACGTATAAAACCAGCCAGTCAAAGAGAGAAACTGTCGGAAGAATAAATTAAAGTTAACTATAAACAAAGACCTAACCCAAAAATTCCGCATTTGCGTCAAAATTAAGGTTTTCTAACCTAATTATGTTTCAAATGTTGTATAGTGGAGACACAATGAAATACCATAAAAAAAAGGGTACGTAATATCCTAGAAATCACTTCCGAATCCGTGTGTGCTCTGTTTTTATGTATTGTTTTTAATTTGATTTTTCTGTTTTGAAAAATGGTTCGTACGACTCCTGTGCGTGCTCTACTTTGCGGGCCTGATTTTTTTTAATCAAGATAAACTAAAACTAACCCCCAACAACAAAAAGGAATATATTTTACGTTTAATTGTCTTTGGCTTGTTTTTTTTTTTACATAGCAAGCATGAACCCTAGCCTTCACCATCATTCCTCTGCAATTCTTTTATTCTCACTTCCTCTTCGTCTGTTTCCTTTTCAAATCCTAAGCCTCTCTATACAATTGAAGGGGGCGAATCAAAATATATAGCTAGGTTTAGAGGATTGCAAGTAATGTAAGCATATGGAATCTATGAGTTTAATCTTTTTTTATTTGGTAAACTATGAATTTATATTTTATGGTTGTGGATATACTTTGTTGGGTGTTATTATTATTATTATTATTTTTGTTCCAATCTATATGTTCGTAAGTGATGATATGATATTCAAGAATTCACAAAAGACAAATTCTATGATCATTATGCATTGAAGATTGAAGGGCGGGCCCACAAAAAAGTAGCAATCTATGTGAGTAAAATTCTATCACTCTTCATCCACTTGTGAATACACTTATACTTCCTTTTATTATTTTTTTAATTCTTTTTTCTTAGTTATTTTTCTTGTAATTTGGCTAATTAATGATTGTTTTAAATTCCATAAGAATTAAAATTTCAAATTGATTTAACGTTCATGGGCATTAATGGGTGAAATTTTCAAATAATTTTTTTTCAAAATTGTATGATACTAATTTACCAATTGGTGCTAGGTAAATTGTTGTGTTATACATGAAAATCAAATTATTTCAGAGGGCGAAGTGGGGTTTTGTTTCTTTCAACGAATGAGATTGAGTGAAGGGAATCTAATCCAACGAACGATTTGTTGATGCACAAAATCAGCGGGGACTTTGGCACAACAGAAAGTATCAAGCTTGTGACCTTCACTAGATTGTTCCGGTCACTGGTGTTGGTAAGTATGTAAATGGACAGAGACAGGGAAGCAA